>ML799778.1:433195-462452 GCA_009831015.1 Picea engelmannii
ATTCAGATGCAGATTGGGCAAATTGTGTTGATGAGAGAAAAAGCACCAGTGGAGGAGCATTCTTCCTGGGTAACTCCTTAGTAGCCTGGCTTAGTAAAAAGCAAGGTTCCATTTCTTTATCAACCACAGAGGCAGAGTACATTTCTCCTACTACCTGTTGCACACAGGTATTATGGATGATTCAGACACTTGCAGACTTAGAGGTAAAATACACTGCACCGATCCCAATTCATTGTGATAACACTAGTGCCATCAGTGTGTCTAAAAATCCTGTCCTCCACTCCAAGACAAAACATATTCCCATAAAATATCATTTTCTGAGAGAGCAGGTCACCAATCAGATTGTTCAGGTCCATTACATTCCCACTACAGAACAAGTTGCAAACATCTTTACTAAGCCCCTAGCCAAGACATCGTTTGAATATCTTAGACAGAAGTTGGGTGTCATTTCGTTTCACACCTAAAAAGTCCATCTTGTTAGGGGGAGTTTTGTATTGTTTGGAAATCTAATGCCTCCTAAAATTACTGCAATAGCTCAGGGGGAGCATGTCTCTTCTTTGACATTGATGTCAAAGGGGGAGAAAAGAATTTGGGTGCGGTTCCTTAGTTGCCATCAATGCCAAAGGGGGAGATTGTTGGCAAATGTTTAACAGGTAGCGTATGCTTTTCATTGATGGCAAGTACAATAGTGAAGATGGCAGGATCAGAGTGTGCATCGATGGACAAACAGGAACAATGTAAGCTTGGAGGAGAAGCATCGCTGATCATTGGATCCCATCCAAAATTCTCGATGGCATGAGGACCGTCAGATCTGAATAAAGACAAGAAGAGTGCATGCTGAAGAGAAGGATAGATCTCAGGCGTTAGATCTGAGCGCAGGATCCGACCACCGTTGGATCGAGGAAAACCTGCACAGTGTTTAAAGAACAAGGAGAAGCGGGCGTAATCGCGATATGCGATATCGCGATTCAATCGCAGCCATTGAATCGAGAATGAATTTGGACCGTTGGTTTAACTCCTTATCGGAGTTTCGTAGATCGGGACTTGAAGGTGTCAAGAACTCACACGGCGAAGTGGCGAAATCGCGAGAAGATATAGGCCGTAGGATCTGGGGGAAGTACAAAGGACCAATAGCTGTTAGATATGGTGAAGCTGCAAGGCAGATATGATAGTCGTGGTCCATTGGATCAAGAGGACACGTGGCAAAAGATCGTCATGTCGCTGACTAGAAAGTCAAAGGAATGGGGTTTGATCTTAGCCATCAGATCGAGGTTTGATCTTAGCCGTCAGATCAAGGTTTGATCTTGACCGTTGATCCGACTCCATCTCGGAGTCTCGACTATCGTGACTTGGAGTGATGAGACCCTTCATCACAGGAACTGCGAGATGAAAATTCACGAAGAGATCTAGACCGTCAATACACCAAGATTCTAGACCGCTGATCTGAGATCCATCTCGGAGCTTCACCTATCGCGACTTGGAGTGACGAGAACCTCCATCTAAGGAACAACAAGATGCGAGATCGCGAAAAGATCAAGACCGTCAGATCACCAAGAACGTGGATCGTTGATCTGAGCTCCATCTCGGAGCTTCGCCTATCGTGACTTGGAGTGACAAGAACCTCCAACTAAGGAATAGCGAGATGCGAGATCTCGAAAAGATCTGGACCGTTGATTCATCGAGATCATGGACCGTCGATCAGGGTCTATGAATATCATGAGTTCGCAGCGCCTTTTAGCGCAACCTGTTGTCACCGCGTATGGTCATGTGGAGGAAGGACCTAGTGCATATGAGCTCCGCCTCGGAATTTCGGAGCTCGTGACATGGAGAGTCAAGATGTCTCATCGTAGAATCTATGAATTGCGAAAGTGCTAAACGGGTAAATAACGACAATACCCTTCAGAGTTAATCCAACAGTGCAGGTGAATTTGAACAAGATCGGAGGGCTACTGTTGCACGACATAGTGAAACTGCTTGTAACCATTGATGGTTTCTACCAAAGGATGCGAAGAGACTTCAGTGTGATTTCCAGAGGAGCAGAAGAGTCACATGGAATCTGCTAGTGGAATGAAGACGACTCATGGAGGAGATTGACAGCTGGATGGGATTGAGGCTGTAACTAAAACAGAGAAGGTGAGCTTGACTGTCACAGAGAAGACGAAGAGTCTCAACTGCCAGAGAGGCTGAGGAATCTCAGCATAACATCCAGTGATGCTGAACACGTGGGAAAACCGCCAGAGAAGCTGAAGAGTCACGGTGATGATCAGACAGAGCACTCGAGAGGTGGAGCATAACAGCGTGGAGTCAGCATGCAGAGGATTGCGAACATTGCATGCACAAGGTGTGCAGAAGCTATAAATACACAGTACAGAGAAGAGAAGGTTGTTGTTACTGTTGTTGTTGGAGGTTGTTGTGATTGTTGTTGATGAAGGTGATTCTTGTGTGAAGAAGGAGGAGAGTCCAGCAACTGAAGAGCACAGAAGAGGAACTGTGCAGTGAATGGACATGGCGCACAGAGCATAACAAGCGGAAGAACAAATAGCGCAAGTCATGTGTGCAGAAAGGTAATGAGGTAGACAGAGCAACGAAATGCAGCAGAACAGTGATGAGTTTGGTAAGCCATTGTTGAACCTCATATCACTGTAATAAGTTTCAGTAGCAAATATTCATATTTCAGGGTGGTTGGGAGGAGCTAGGGAGGACTTGTGTCCTCAAAGGTTCAAGTGGGTTCTTGAACACAAGGAGTTGGTGCTTCCTTCTAGTTGGTGCTAGAAAAACCAGGGAGTTGGTGCTTCCCTCTAGTTGGTGCTAGAGAAACCAAGGAGTTGGTGCTTCCCTCTAGTGGGTGCTAGAGAAAACAGAGAGTTGGTGCTCTCAACAAGTTGCAGCTTGCAAAACTGAGGTTGTAGCCTCATTATGAGTTGGTGCTCATATGTATGATACTGTAAAGAATGTAACCATTACTTATCATATAAAGAAAAAGAGGTTTTTACCCTGCATGGGTTTCCTCGGGAAATATCTGTCTTTGTGTTTCTCATATATGCAAATGATGTTGAAAGTGCCATTGTTTATTTCCCTGCATTATTGTGATCATCATTCAGTGTCTCTACAAAGAGTTTAAAAGAACCATAATTGTTTAAGCGCGGTAACAACTGATTCACCCCCCCCTTCTCACTTGTCTAACATTCTATACTTTGAATTATGTACTTTCTGAATACAGTCCCAATGTGTCTCATGTGCTCGATCATCATATTTGCATGCATACCTGGTTGAACTTCTTCTTGTCGAAAATCTCTATTGACATTATCATCGTTTGTTTCTTGAATATTTGCATGTTCTTGTTTCTTTCTTCGATAAAGCTCTTTCCTTTGTTCAATTTGGCGAGTATCATCTCGAGTGCGATCATATTTTCTCTTGCAAAAACTTTTGTTTTGCATGAATTTTATAGTTATCTGTAAAATATATGTTCAACAAAGACTTCTCCTTGAAAAAATGCTCAACATTCATCTTTCAACATATAAATTGTTATTCCAATAAAAAATTGAACAAACATCAATTACCTTATTCAACAAAAACCAAAAATATGATTCGAAACTTTGTTTAAGTGCTCTAGAAAACCACCATGTATCGATATTGATCGTTCGATTAAGCCTATGGAACAGAGGGAAGAAATAAAGAAAGAAAAGAATACAACTGCAATCAATAATAGAAATGCTTTGAAATCCCTATCCCTGAGCTTATATCTATCTGTCCATCCGATGAATTTTGTTAAATGTGTTTGGCCAAAAGCCTATTTATACAATTTGGTGAGAAATGAAATGATACGACGTGTCTTTTCATTTTTTCCGACTAACGGAATTCGCTCGACATCCTTTCGGTCGAAAGAATGGTTTTTCGGTCGAAAACCTTGGAAACCATTCAGTTTTGACAATTTCCGTTAGATTTTAGTCTTTCGGCCGAAATATTAGTTTTTCGGCCAAAGAAAGGAAATTGGGACTGAAAAACTAAAACCAGAGAATTGCCCCAAGCTTAACTGAACTTCGGAGGTTGTGGACTCCTGCAAATACTGATAATTTGGTTTCGAAAATGACACCAGCATTTCCAAAATTGAATCTACTTTCAATTCTTATAATTTGTTTTCATTTTCTTTATTTTTATCTAATTTTATTTAATTTAAAAAAAAAAACACTACATAATATTTTCAGCAGACATTATGATTTGGTGAAATGAAATATCAGTATCTCTAAAAATATACAGTGAAATTTTTTGAAAAAAACATATTATTAATCCTTAAACTGTTCTTTTCAAAAGAGTATATTTAAATTTTACTTTTAAGTAAAAATTAAGATAGATACAAGGTGTAGAAAAACATGTGTTTAAAATCTGCAACATTTTCATCTTGGTTAACTTAAAAAAAATCTAGAAATTATAATATTCATCTGTTAGATTCAAAATTATAGTCATAATAAAATAGAGTCTTTGTAGATTGTTGCAGTATATTTCATTTCTTAAAAACATAAGTTTAATAATAGATACATTGTTGTAGAAAAAAGTAACTCATTATCATTCCTTTCATGCTTAAGGAACATACTGTTAAACAATTGTCAAATTGACATATCAAATCGTGATAAAAAAAATTCGAAAAATACTCATTGGAAAGCTAACACAATTCTTCACAAGTTTTGTTTTTACTGTAAAGTGAAATTCTAAATAAAAAAATACTTTTGTATGTCGGAAGTTGAAGAACTTGTGAAAATACAGTTTTTTTTTTCTCATAAAACAAGCAAAAGTGTAACCCATCTTCATGATTTCACCCTAGAGGCAATGTGACTATGACCCCAACAAGGGCTCTCTAGTGTTTTCCTAATACAATATGGGGTGTCCAAAATACTTATCGGATATACCTTGAATATCATGTACTTGATATATTATAATAGATTACAAATGAAAGTGATGATGACTAATGTTGAGTGAATTATTAAGATCACCATGACTGGTATGTGTCCATTGGGCCATGGGGTTGAGTATTCACGGCCAAGGTTATAATATGATAAGATGGGGTGGAATATAAGAAGTAAATGAGGATAAAATAATCATGTTGAAACCAATATCTCATATCTCTACTCAATAACAACAATGAAGGAATTTTGAATCGAACAATAGTTCATTACAATCACAAATAACATAGAAGTAAAGTAAACAAGTCAATTAATAACTCCAACATTCATATTTTTTTTATATCACAACATCATCTGAAAATTCAAGGATATATATTTCATATTTTCAAATATCTTCAACGTACTAGTAAAAGATAATTTCTATCTTCTATCTACCTTAAAATCCAACAAGTAAAACATCTAGTGAAAGATCAAGGTAAATTGAACCATTTGAGTACCTACATTGAAAACTTGAAAATATGATATAGAGAGGAAAAGTAGAATGACGAGGACACAACTAAAAAATGATAAAATTAAAAAAACAAAAGAAATAGAATAACCACTCACAAAAAAAGGATCCAACCCCTAATATATATTTCCTTTATGTATAAATAATCCTTATAAATACTCATGGGATATTCACTCTGTGAACCTGTGACATAGCATGTGTGTTCATTCCATATTAAAGAATACCCCTAATTTCACTAGATATTAATAAATACCTCCCAAAATCCTTTTGTTGAACCCCCCTCCCAGTACATCTTTCCAATAAATAAAAACTTTGTGTTTACTGCATATCCCCTATTTTGACTAGATACCCCTTTTTATACCTGCCAATAACTCGTATCCCCCCACCGCCCCCCCCTCCCCCAATACCTACAATATATTAACATTATTTTTCACAATTTTAAAACCCCCTTTATGAATGAACATGTTCAAATATTGGTCAACAAGGTGAACCTCCTGTGGAACTACTCCTTTGACTATTGGAGATAGTAGTCTTCATTAATGATCATCCACTCACTTTCTTGAGATAAGAACATTCAATGAATTCTTCCCTTAACATGGTTTCCTTCCATGGAACTCAAGGTATCCATTAGTTTGTCAATTGCAAGGAAAGGAAACCATGTGGTGGGACTAGCTTAAGCAAGCCAAACACATTGATGAGAAGAAGTCTCCTAGAGGTAATTCAAAGGATACTTCCAAGAGACATGGTTTCTCGAGAATTACTATGAAAGGAATATGAAAGAGTTATTTGAACTCAAATTGAGATGCATGACAATGGATGAATATGAGAAGAGGTTCTTTGATCTGTTGAAGTATGTTGTCTTAATAAAGGATAAAAAGGTCAAAATCCAAAGGTTTCTGAGTGGGTTACCTTCCTTCTACACTGACAAGATACACTATGATAACCCCAAGACTTGGGAGGAGGCCATAAGGAGAGAAAATCATATTTATGAGCAGAGTAGAGGGAGGCCAATTTTCCAAAAAGCTTGGAATGAAAAAATGAAGGGTAAGAAAGATCAAAGGCATAAAGGTTTTAAGCCACCCTTTTTCAGAAATAACTCCCAAGAAAATTAGGAAGGACAATCAACCCAAAATGAACTTGGGATGGAATACTCATCTGGTAAAAAGCCAAGATAGTAGCCCATGATGTGTTGGGGATGTGATGGATATCACTTGTATATGGACTACCCTCACAAAGGTGAAAGAATGAGGATTGTCCACAATATTTAAGAGGTTGAAATAGTGGAAGACATGGGTGGAAACATGCCAAGGATTTATGTAGCCTTGAACAACAAGCAAGAAGAATATCAATCCCCCATGATTGAAGTGGAAGGTGATATTGATAAACAACCCATAGAAATTTTAATTGATCTTGGATCTAACCATAGTTATGTAAACTCTAAAATTTTTGAAATATTTCAGTTACAAAAGAGTAAGCATAAGAAATCCCGGTTAGTTCACTTAACCATAGGGGCGAAGAGGAAAATTAGTGACCTAGTTAAAGATTTCCCAATAGACATGAATGGACTCGACGATGAATGTGAACATCATACCATTAGGTTCATATGATTGTTTGATTGGCATGGATTGGTTGGAAAAACATGACATTGTCCTAGACTGTTACAACAATACAATCACTTTTCTTGATAAAGAGGGGAAGCAAGACCAGGTTTAAGGTATTCCAAGAGCTATAGTTGTTAGAGAAATTTCAGCCATGCAACTTGTTATCTCCATTTTGTGGGATAACTAAGGAGAATATGTCTCGAGGCCCTCAGATTACATATATGGAGTGTAGAGAGACTACATGACCAACAATTTCCACTTGCGCAGATGGAGACCCTTCTCACCACCACACAGATAAGGATTTTCAAGATGGAATCCACCGCACCCGTTGGCTTCCGGAAGGAAATGGGTCTTGTTCCATGAGGTACAAATCAGGTATTATGGTGAGTGTCATTTCAATATTTGAGGCATTTGAGTATGTTGTATATTAGACTGCTTTAGATTTCATGACATATGCTTGGTGGACATTATGCCTTTTTCCCTGTTTCACCCCAGTGGTTGACATTGTGCCATAGTAAGTGCTCTTTCCTCGGGATGGGTTTGATACTAGGAACTCCCTTGAAAATCCATGGTACCTTTATTGATCATACTTACCACTTTCCATCACTTAAAACCCCCCATTTCCTTATCTCTTGGGGTTTTATGGTGTATTGACCCAAGAAGGGGTTTTCCCTCATTCTATGGGAAGAAGGGGCTAAAGGCCCAGAGGGTTTGTTGTTGGGCAAAAGATAAAATCTTGTTTATAAACCTTCCAGATGCTTCACCTAAGGATCACCCAAGAAAGAAATTAAATGCTTATCTGTGAGAAAAGGGGTACCCACAAGAATAATGATTATGAATGCTTACAGGGTTAGTTGGAGGATATGATGTCTCATCATGAATCAACCTATCATGATCATGGATATATAGTGGTATTAAATTACCAATATATGGTCACCAATCTAAGGTAATGGCTCTTAGTTACATGGCTGCGAGAAAGGGGGTCTCATCACGAGCCAACCTTCTCATTTTCGCTAGGTATTTATGAGTGAAACTGTTATTATCTGGACACCACGTTGTGACATTAGCCTTCAAATTTTTCTTAAATTATGAAAGAAACAAATAATGGCAAAAAAATGGGCTTGGAAAAATTGCATCGCAAACAAAGGTGCCACACACCCTCTACAAAGGCACCCATGAAGGAGACACTACAACCCCTTGTATGTCATGAACCTCATGCTCATTGAGTCTTAATCCTTAACCACTTCATCCACTTTACATGGATTAGAGAGGGATGACTTCAGAAACACTTCTTGACCTAAGAAATATCTACCCAATAGGACACCTCGTCAACCCTTTTATATTAAATCTTGGCAAGTCGCATAATGTCTTTGAGCACTTACTTGTTTTATAGGGTAATATTTGATTTACTTATTTATAGGGCTCATTTATTGGTTTGATTTACTTATCATGATATTTTGACTTGAGATCCTTGGAGGGCATGCTTATTTGTCTTTACAGGACCTAGTTGGTGGACAGTTTTGATGGAACAAGCCTAGCTTGGGCTTCCATGGGGCTTGAATCCCACAGGTTGGATGTCAAGGGCCCACATGTTGAATTAGAGGAATGTACCTTTGGAGGCCTATAAGATGACTTGAGATACATGACCTATCCCTCACATGCCAAACATTTTTCATAAAAGAGGCAAAACATAATCTTTTGGAGGCTTGACATCATGCTTAAGGGGCTTTAGGTGGTGATGGGTACACATGGAACATTTTGAAAGAAGAAACCCTTAGATCATGAAGAATAAGGTTGGATTCGAGACACATGGCCTTTGGAGACCCAACCCTACCATCTCCAACTCAACGTTTGGCCTAAAAGTGCCAAAACGTCCCTCCTAAAGGGGTGACATCACTCTTGGGGTTTTCATTTGTGCAAAAAGTAGAATTTAAAGTGAATTGTTTAATATTATTTGTGTAAAGGGGAAATATTAGGGTTTTTGACCCCTATTATTGTGGTTTACCCTAATATTATTTGGACAAACTATGTTAATGACATTTTGTTTAATTAGAGATTGTAAGATCTCATTTTAAATCATAACTCTCCCATTTGGAGAAGGATAAGACTGAAATTTTTGATATCTTTGGCTAGTTATCTCTCTTGTGATCTTGTATATGGATATATATTTGGTTGTTGGTTGATGGAAGTGATTCTCTAGCCTTGGAAGGCTCTTCTTTTCTATTGTGGTGGTTTGTCTTAGCTATTTTCCTTGAACTGGTAAGATTTTTACATTGTGATATCATTTTTTATTCAAGTCAAGGTTGTTTTTCTAGAGCTAGGTGGGAAGTATAAGGGCATACACCCTCACCTTAGCCTCCATCACTTTATTCTTCCATTTTATTGGTTTAACAAGGGTTTCTAACATAATTATAAGTGCATACACCCTCTTAGCCTAAACCCTAGCTAAAGATACTTGCCTTGGGGAGTAAGAGGATTTACACCCCCAAGGAGGTAGTAACTCTATCTCTTTCTTTGCTTGACTCCATTAACCCAATTATTAAAGGAACTAGTCATTTACTTGTTGCATTGGAGAAATAATTTTTTTCCTTGGTAAACGTGAAAAATCAAGCTTTAAAGTTGTCTCTTTGGGAAAGTGTTCCTTGAACCTTTGGCTCCCTTGCCTCATTGAGACGTCCATTTTCAACCACGAACTTTTTATTCTGTTAAAAAACTAACCTACATCCAATAGGGATTCATAAAACTAACCTTCTAATGCTTAATAAATCTTAAACTAACCCTAGGATTTATCCCTAACTTTACCCTAACTCTCTACTAATCCTAGCGCACCTATTAGGATAGTTATAGGTGGTTTCTAGTGGCTGATTTTTATGTTGTTAAGATTGGTTTGCTACATCCATAAGGCTTATAATATAACTGCATAAACCTTTTGTTTCAACCCTTCTTTTTGTGCTAAATTCATTTCTTAATCATTGGTGAGTTGAACTATCTTTCACTAGCTTTGTCTCTTGTTTATTTTATCATATTCTTAGCAATTATATTTCATCCTTTGCTATGTTTATTGAGTTGATATATATCAATTAATTTTTCTGCAATTAGGGACAACAAGATTAACTTTCTTGTCCAACTAACATATTGCAAGTATCCTTGGCTTTCATGTGTCTTGGGCAAGTACTTTACTCTCAGAGGATCAATCAACTCATTTGGAAACCCTTAAACCTCCCCAAGACCCTTTTCAAAGCCTTTCCTACCATATAGAATTGACCTGTAGGGGAATCCATTCATAATTATCATTTTCCATCTCATTTACCCCTAGGGTCACCGCGATTCCCCTTTGAGGTGACTACCTCACCTATAAAGTGACGGTGACACCTGCCTAAGGTGAAACTGGGTAGGTTCCCTCCTAATTGTCACCAATTGGTGGCTGGGTCAGGATTTTTCCAACCTACAGATTGTGTGATAACAAAATTGAAAAAGAGTCTCAGGAAATGATGTCATATTTTTGCAGCCCATATGGAAGAGGAAGCCAAAGACATAATTCCAAGTATTGAAGACCATCTGGTATTGAGGGATTTTGGAGATGTTTTTGGGGAAATCCCATTACTTCCACCAAAGAGAGACATTGATTTCTCTATTGATTAGGTGCTAGGAGTTTCCCCTGTGTCTAACATACCTTACAGAATGGGAACACCAGAATTCAAAGAGTTGTTGATGTAGATTGAATAAATATTAAAGAAGGGATATATACACCCAAGTGTGTCACCTTGGGGTGCCCCAATGATTTTTTTGAATAAGAAATATAGAACCTTAAGGTTGTGTATTGATTTCAGATAGCTGAATAAGGTCACCATAAAGAACAAATATCATTTTCCAAGGATTAATGATCTATTTGATCAGATGAAAGGTGAAATAATGTTTTCCAAGGTTGAATTGAGGTTAGGTTATCATCAAGTGAGGATAAAGGAAGAACATATCAACAAGAAATTGTTTAGAACAAGATGTGGGCATTATAAATTCAAAGTAGTGCATTTTGGGCTATCAAATGCACTTGTTTTTTTCATGTTCTTAATGAATGGAGTATTTAGGGAATACATGGATGAGTTTGTAATTGTGTTCCTGGATGATATACTCATATACTCAAAGAAAAAAGAACATGAGTAGCATTTGATAATGGTGGTAAAAATTTTAAGAGAGCACAAGTTGTATGGCAAGCTAAGTAAGTGCATCTTTATCAAAAGAATGTTCACTGCTTGGGGCATATTATTTCAATTGATGGGATAGTAGTTGATCCCGAGAATATAGAGGCCAATAGAGGATAGTTGATTCCAATAAATGTGACAGAGTTTAGATCCTTCATGGGTCTTGTGGGTTATTACTGAATATTTATAAAAGGATTTTCAAATATTGCAAGCCCCATCACTTATTTGCAAAGGAAGGGAGTGAAAATGAAATGGACTTATGGAATTGCAAGCCCCACAATTGGAATTCTACTCACACTCTATCTCTTTCTCACTCTGTCTCTACATACAATTTTTTTTCCAATTCCCGAAGGCTTACAAAATATACAACACAGGGATGCAATTTGAATTCGCTTCAGATCATACTTAGACTCCAAAACATTTGCAAGGATCTCTCAAATTTACTTATATTTAACCAAACACAATTAAAAAAAACCTTTCTTATGTGTTCCTTCTAGAATTTCAATAAAAAAAAGGAAATTACAATAATAAAAAGTTAGGAAACCATCTCCCTTGGTAAACTCAAAGACCCCCCTATTTTTGTTCAACAAGGTATATTTTGGAGGAAAAAATGCTCATGCATCAGACTCCTAGGGTTAAAATTTTCCATGACCTCCTGATCATGTGTCTTCAATTAAAGTCCTCATTTGATCCTATGTTGATTATTATCCATATGATCTATTCCACAAGTCCTCTACTACTATCCTCCATCTTCCTAGATCCAAAATGTTATGGTGTTCATGCTTACTTGCATTGTTTCCTTCCTTATGTATTATTGTTGTCCTGAATTCTCTAGGCCTCCAAATTTTATGATGCAGTTGTCCACTTTCCTTGTTGATGAAAACTTGTATAGTGATCTATATTTTATATTGAATATCCTTCTTACTTCAATATGATTCCTTTTAGGTACTTTTTTCATCAACGTCCACATCTCATCAATCTCCATGTCCAACTTATCCTCTTGTTGGTACATCGCACTACTTATTTGTTAAAAAATATTTTTGCTACTACCAACTGGCTATTTCGTCTCCTCTTCATCCATCCCATTGATGTATGGAACTCTAATTTTCTTCTCATAATTGGCCTAAACTAAGTATGTATTCTTTATGTAGTCCTTTTCACCTGGATCTCTTGCTAACCATTCCTCCAAAAACCTCAATTATTTCTCAAAAATTCTAAACATTAACTCTGAATGTTGTACTTGAGCTTTAACTTCATCTTAAAGAAATAGTTTAGATTATATTTCTATAATTACAACTTCATGTTCATCATCACTTTATATACCTGCAACCTTATAATCAACTTGAAATTTAAAATTTACCGCAATTTTCTTATATGTTATAAGCAATTCTTCGTTACAAGGCACTAATGAACATTTCTCCTCTGTGGTTGTAATATATTTTTATAACTCAGGTCCTTAATGAACATTTATCCTCTATGGCAACTCAAATTCATCATCATACTTCCTAAGCATTGCATTTGAATTCTTCTCTCTATCCTTCCCTTGGCTATCTTTATGAGCCAACTTTATCCTGATTTCTACACCAATAGATTCTTGCAATTGTCCTCCAGTAATTGAATTACACAAATGTGTATGGGTCTCCATTTTACCTTTATGAGACAATGTGATATCATCCTCCTTCATATCTGTGACAACTTCAAATGATTGTCCATTATATACTAAACCTGCAATTATACACAAATTATTAGTTTGAGAAACATAAGACCCTATGGTCTCATTTTATGCTTCTGACATCATCAGATCTTCATGTTTATATGAAATTTCCACACAGTCTATGAGACTCTCAACAATTCTCTCTCTAGCATCTTCACCGTCACTCTCACCAAGGAAAGATCCTTATTCAAGTTCACAAAAGTTAATTTCTCTTTTTGTCTTTAAACTTTTCTTAAGCTCAACTTCTCTTTGTTTTATATTCCTCAACCGAGCACTCAACCTATGCTTCTCCTTCACCTGCAACATATTCCACTTCACCTTATTTCATAGAATCCATATGCATGTTTGGTCTTCTTCACCTTTCCATAGAAGTTATATTAGCACACTAATATGTTCCTTCAACTTATCTATCTCCCTTTCAAATTTCTCATCACTCGACTTTATATGGCTTATAGTGGAATATTTTATATGACCATCATTAGTCATTGTCTTCCTTCCTCTATGATATTCCTCTTGCTCATTGTGAGCTACAATTAATCTTATGTAAAAAAAATTCTTGTTACTCAATACCTCACTAATATTATCCATATAATATCCATCTAGTATTTCTTTGATTATCTCCCTTAGAACCTTCTTCTGAGCACTCCTTTCTCCTCTAGCTTCTGCACATATCTATCTCACCTCTTTGATAAATTTATGTATCTTCATTCCTTCCAACCTTCAGCTGGACCAGGTTCTTTGCCACGGTATCCAAGAACTTGTCATACAATTGGATTATGTTGATGGAAAGTTGGTATGGATTGTTGGTTTTCATTGATTTCAACCATAGGAGAGTGATATTGTATATTGATGTCAACCCTTAGTGATTGATGTCAACCCTTGGAGAAAGTTTGGTAGCGATGGCACAAAGGTTTGGGTAATGGACCCAAGGTTGTTTCATGTATAATGGTATGAGTTTTAATTCATTTAAGGTAATACTATTCTATATGGATATTACATGTCATTCCATTTTCTGTGGTATGTGGAACATCACTTAACTCCTCACGGTTAGAGAGTTATGGCCATGAGAAGTTGGAGAAACCGAGTTTGGGTAATGGATCCAAGTTTGTTTGATGGATAATGGTATGATTTTTTATATATTTGCAGGAAAGACTATTCTAGATGGATATTACATGTCATTCCATTTCTAGTGGTATGTGGAACGCCACAAAACTCCTCACGGTTAGAGATTTATTGCCATGTGAAGTGGGAGAACCCTCATGAGTCATCTAGAAGCCCCAAAAGGTCAAAGTAGTCAAAGTGGTTTAAGAGACTTTATAAGGTAAATAATAAAGTGAAGTGATTATTGTAATATAATTCAAAGTGAATAAAAAATAAATTATTTAAATAATAAATTTAATGGAGAAATTCGAAGTGGGTTAACCCTAAAATAAGGAAAGTGGGTTAAGATGGTTAAAAGGTAACCCCTTGAGGAAGCTACATGAAAGTATAAATAAGAGGCAAGGATCTCTAATTTTAATCACACTTGAACATATTGAATATCTACAAGTGACTGAGGTAAACAAAGGATATCTACGCTGAATTTCAAAGGGAAGGTGAAGTAAACAAGGTCGAAATTCAAGGGAAAATAAATTATTTTGATGATGCTTTCTAAGGTATGTTATTTACATGTCATCTCACCATTTTGCAATAAATTATTTTCTAGAATGATTCAAACTGTGAAATTGGGAGGCCATTCAGGAAACATATCCAAGTAGTTGTGGTACAAATTTCAGCTTGTGGGTCGTTGTATTTTTGGAGTTACACTCCATGGAAAATAGGGTTTGTGGCTAGTTCTGAAACTAGTATAAAACATATGTTTCGGGTAAAAACGTCATAAATTGTTCATAACAAATAAAAGTTCAATAAGACCAAATCTATTGGTTACATTACATTCTTTAGTATTCTGTGTACAATTTTCATATCCATACAACAAATATTCTGTGCGGGGCACGCTCTACAGATTTTCTCTCTAGAATAAGCCATAATTCAACAAGGTATGTCATTTTTTCTATAACTCCTTTTATGAGAGGTTCCAAGTAGTGACACTTGGAGGAATTACATAAAACAAATTGAAGAACAATGTGTACTATTTTCAAATATTTATTCATTACAGGTACATAGTTATGATTATTTCAAGTTAGGGTTGTTGACTAATCCAAAAATAGTCATGTGAGACTAAAGTAAAGTTTGATGAAAATGTTAGTCTCTTGTTGTTAAAGTTAAGGAAGGTTTGCAGGTATGTGATCATATACACCAGGTCTATTAAAGAGTTACAAATCAGATTTGGATGATAAAATTGATGAGGGCTTTTGGTTGAGGTACATGTTGAGTACATGGTTGAGACAAGTAGTTGATGAGTTGGAACATACATGAGGTGTATAGTTGATGATGTTGGTACATATTGATGATTCATAGTTTATGTGTATTTGATACATGATTGGTACATACTTGGTACATGGTTGGAGGCACTCGTTAGTAGCATTGTTGACACATGATTTATGGATGATGTAGTGTACTTGTCTTGGTATATTATTAGAAGCACATATTGATATTGGTGATGATTATGAGTTGTTGTGTTATGCTTGGCTGATGCACATATTTGAGAGTTGTCTTGGTGATTGATCTGATTTGGTTGTTTGGACATGTTGTTGTGATAGGTTATTCATACAGGTTTGGTGCATGGTTGATGCACTTATTCATGGTACAGGTTGAGGTATAGGTTGGCACATGGTTGATGCACTTTTTTATGGTACAGGTTGTTTGGTACAGGTTGGTGCATGGTTGATGCACCTGTTTGTGGTACAGGTTGATTACAGGTTGAGGTACAAGTTGATGCATGGTTGATGAATGGTTCAGGTTATTGGTACAGGTTGTTTGGTGTAGGTTGATTGGTACAGGTTTATAGCAGTATATCTCACAGTGATAGTGTGATAGTGGTTCCATCATTCTACTTCTACGTCAGGGTGGTTGGACGAGGCAAGGAAAGGTGGTTGTAGCCACCTTTTGGTTGTAGCCAGAGAACATAGGGGTTCGTAGCCTCCTTCGGGTTGTAGCCAGAGAATTGGGGAGTTGGAGATTCCCTCAGGTTGTAGCCTTATTGAGAAATTAGGGGGTTGGATCCTCCTTCCAATTGCAGCTGGAAAACAAAGGAAGTTGGTGTTTCCAATGAATTTAATTCTTAACGACATATAAATCATTCTTTGGTTTTCTCTCGCTTTGGGTTTCCATGTAAAAAACTGGTGTACTATGTATGTGTATGATTTCTCATATGTTCATTTTTTATTTACTCTTCAACTATTGGATGATAATGCTACATTGATATAACACTTGCATATTGTGGTTAAAAAGGATTGGATTTCTCTATTATTGAGTCACCCCCCCTCTCAGTAATCCAACAGAACTTTCTTTATCCTTTTTTACAGTCCTCCTACTATAACCACCATCACTACTACCTGTAATCAACGATTTCCTTCTCAAATTAGTTGAAAACAAAAATACCAATTTACCTCTTGTCCAAACTCATTCAAACATTTTTTGTTACAATCTTTACAATTCCTTTTGTCAATTGTTCTATTGTAGATATTCACTCTTCTATTTCCTTCCAAAAGTAGATATTCTCTCCATTTCATTAAATAACTGATTCCAGATAGCGTAACTAGCTATGATATCAATTGATAGCAACATTGATAGCGACCCACCAGGTCTATTTCCCATAGGTGCAGAGTTTCTGAATAAACTATGTTACAGCTCCAATATCGATCTACTCTTGAACTCTTTACACGGGCCCAAAATCCTCTTATGAATAGAGTTTTGTAATACTCTATTATCGCACCTAAACACGAGGCGATGATATCTCCTTTTGTCCATGTGACCAGTGGTTGTGATTGATGCTTATCCACTTGAGTGCTTAAACCATAGTGCTAATGATCAAACATGGATCTTCCAATTTCGTTGCACCACTTATTCTAGTGGTCGTTGATCTATGCTCTTCAATGGGTGGCTACCACGTATAGTGGTCCCGAGATGTCAAAACTTCATGCCCTTCTCAATAACCCAAAATTCCTGAAGGTTGCGGTCTGCAATGACCTGGATCATTGATCTCTCTAGTTATCAATGGTTGCGATCTCTTTCACTATGATATCATTCAACAATGGATCACCGTAGATCTAGATCGTGGATCCAATCTGGACCATTGATTATATTTCAACTCACTATGTGGCCCACCACGAAACTTTGATCAATTTGGAACATTGGTTCCACATGTCGTCTCCTGAGTGGACGCCTTTACATCAACATGATGTATTTTTTCATTGGGGCATCAGGACTTACAAAATTTCTTATCAACCAAAAAATCTTGATGGTCGAGATACAAAATGACAAGGGTCATCGATCTTATGTCCCAAATATTTAATCTCCAATATCCAATCATTAACACTATTGCAAAGGTATAAGTTGTCGAGGGGCGATGCTTGCAATGATATGGATCATTGATTTTCTTTCAAGATCTAATCTTCTCCATCAATCTCTATTCAAAGGTTTTCCACGGAAACCATGTATCGTGGGACCTGTTCTCCATGTGTCACTTCCTCTGTGGATTTCCTTATGTCAACATGATCTTTGTTGTCATCGAGACCTCAAAATTTTTACAGCATTGAACACCTTATAACCCCTGATGCCCGCGGTCCATTATAACGAGAATCATAAACATGGATCTAGATTGAACGGTCACAGTTCTCCCTTAACTTCCTTGTGTCTTCTAACTCCCAATATGGTTTTCATTCGTCTATTTAACTCTGGATTTGATGGTCATATATATTCTTGTCACCGGACTATCAGGACTTTTACAGAGTCCTTCTAACTATGATCCAATGACTCATATTCCTCAATGGAATGATCTGAAGGTTGTTGTTCCTCAATTATTACAAAGGCTTCTTTGACCTCTGGTTCACCTTGTGCGTAGCATAGTCTTCGATCTCTATTATCTCAGAACTCCAACTGACTCAACTTTGGATTCAAATGATCCACTATCACCTCAAAGAAATCAATCTCTTCTTTTATCGATGATTGATTTCGGTCTGAACTTTCACAACACTGGATGACACACACAAATGATTCTATATGGATTAAATAACTCACACTTCATCCAATCATATACAAAAACACCAAATAAACACACATAGATTCTATAAATGAATCTATACACAATTACATAAGGTATTCTCACCTTCCTTGATCTAATTTACATTTAATTGGCCTCTGTTTCGACCTTCTGGCCACAATTGTCCTTCTACTCACACTCTATATCTTTCTCACTTTGTCTCTACATACACCTTTTTTTCCAATGCTCAAAGGCTTACAAAATATACAACACATGGATGAAATATGAATTCATTTCAAATCCTACTTAGTGTAACATCCCGCTTTGGCGCACTGAGTGAACTTATTCTTTGAGGACACGTGCTCACAAGTGATCCAGATTATTATGCTATTAAAACATTTGACTTTGATTATAATGTGTTATGGGTAGATGACATGTTGTTTTACTGCATTGACATAGACAGGTGCTATTGACTCAGTTTTACTGAGTGTGTAGGGTTTTGGACCTAGAGGATGTAGAGGCATCGATGGAACCCCTTGGACTCCGGATCGAGTCAAGGAGTGTGCTATTGGGGTTTGATTGTTTTACTGTGATGTTAGTACATATGATTATATGATATGATGTGGATATGTGCTGACATGATTTGTTGATGATGCAGGCTGACGAGAGCTTGCCGACCAGACTCACATATGGAGTAAAGGGGCCACACACGACTACCAGAGAGGTTGAGGGAGAGGTGTGGATAGCATCCCTGCCATAGTCTACTAGCACTCATGTTGTGGATCAAACTATAGGTTAACGATTACCTAGTTCGAGAGGACCCACGATGCCGTGAGGGAAGACTGCGACAGTCGCTCGCGATGATTCTAAGGGGCACGCAATAAGGCGGGGTCCTTATTCCTTAGAATCCCTTAGTCTCCCACAAGTTAACCTAGCGGAGTGTTGACTCCAGGGGTTATTGATGTCTACCAATCAGTCAAGAGGTGAGTGGCACCCTTGGAGCACGTAGTGAGTCCTGAAGGGCACGTCGCACAAAGGAACAGATGAGGCGAGTGGCACCCTTGGAGCACCTAGTGCGTCCTGAAGGGCACGACGCGTTGATGATGTTAGAGGGATGAACCTAGATGGCCCTAAGACAATTAACAGGTTAAGAATTTAAAAAAAAACAACTTCCCTAATTAAATGTCGCCCAGTTTAGAATCTAAGTTCTAAGTCTAAAACTTAGCTAGGGGTAAATTTTGTCTACCCTTAAGAAAATATCCATATAAAAATAAAATAATAAAATTTAAAATAAAAGCCACTTAAGTAATAATTTTGGTCTTCATAAATTTTTGGCATAAAATGAAGAGAGTAAGAAATTAAATAAAATCTGTGGATATAAAATGTAAAGAAGAAATTTAATTATTTTAACTTTTGATAGTTTAAAAAAAGGGAAGATACTAAATTAATCATAAAAGGAAAAAGAGGTTAATTGCATAACTGCCATTTTTAGCTCTAATGAAAGGGGAATGAGGGAAATATAAAAATTAGGAAATTAGGGAAAGGAGGTAACCTAAAGAGGGAAAGAGGGGAACTCATGGTAAAAAGAGGGAAACCAACTTAGTAAAGAATCTGCATTTAAGAACCTTCTAATTTTAAACTGATTTAGCAATTTCATTTTAGGGAAAGACTTTAAAACCTGTAAGGGAATCTAGGGACACCTAGGAGTGATTTTAGGAGTAAATCTAGGTGGGTGAGGGAAATAAGACAATTAATTAATTAAAGAAAATAATTAATGGAGAAACGTGGGGGATGGGTGACACTTGTACGAAGGAGAATTTTTAAGAAATTTTTATTAAAACTTTAATTAAATCAGATTTAGGGAAAGAAAGGAAGTTGGAAACTCTATAAAATAGAGGAAGGAGAAGGATGAAGGGTATGAGCTGTTAGTGTAACTTTACACTGCAGGAATAATGACTTGACTGATTTACTTGTGGGATTTGGGATTTCCCATCTCAGAGAGGAGTGGTAGCTCGACCTTGCAAGGTGAGCTAGGAGCTAGATGTACCCTCTGGATAGTGTGTGGCCCCTTTGTGGATCGGGGGGGCTAAGGGGGGAAGAAGAGTACCCGTAGAATTGGTTGGGAGGTACCGGTGAGGTCTCGACGATCGGCGAGCGGGAGTTGCATGGAGCGTGGGACGTCATTCGAAGTGGGCGATCAGGCAACGATACGCTCTTCTATTTTGTAAAGTAGAATGCATTAGGAACTTATGCTTAGATCTATATGTTGATTTGTAAATGGATTGGATGTTTAGATTGATATCGGACCCCTTTTTCTTAGCCGAGCTGATTGTATGGTTGATTGATTTCTCGTGGCCTTTGTCCCCGCTTGACTCGATAGCCCTGTGGTTTGACTGTGACCCATGCAATTGTTTTCTTTTCATCCCTAGCATGCCATTCCTCGCCTGAGCAGTCAGCTAGGAGTTTGATCTACAGTCGTCGCCTTAGCGTTAAAAGACCTATGGATCTCAACGCCCTGCTTTTCTGTACGAGGATGGTGAAGTGAAGGACAAACTCAACCATCTACCTCTGTTGTTGTCCTTGGCTGAATGGTTTGCCTTGCTCCTTGATGCGTTTAATAACCTTGAAATTTGACTGATGGCAAAGTTCCTTATTCTGCGTTGTATTCGTCGGATAAGTTTATCTCTGTGTTTTATGTATTGTTAGTTGAACCCACACTGTGTGGCATTGCCTCCCTCGCAACTTAACCCTGTGACTGTTTTTGATGGCCCTTTTTTCTCTGCAGTTTGTCTTTGCACAGTAGTAATGGTTGAATTCTATCTTGAGCTTTTGCCCATTCGTTTGATTGCCTAAAATTTTTGTGGTCAGCGTTTTGGTTGGGTTTTACTGTTCCTTGGTTTGGATCTTTATGCTTCTGCGTTAATCTTCATGGTTGTATATTCCTGGATGTGGTATATTCACATTTAATTTATTGAGGTGCAATTATACAACCCGTGGACAATCGTTGTTATAATTATATTTCAGTGTTGTATATACATGGATGCGGTGTGATCATAGTTCAATTATTACTGTGTGTAGATATCCTGTGGTAAGTGTTAATGTGTAATAGCAGTGACTTACCTCTATGAAAACATTTTATATTTTAAATGACCATTTTATATTTTATATTTCAATGGCGAATTTATATTTATATTTCAAATGGCGATTTATTCTCTTGTATGTCGGTGAGTACATATATTCCTATCTTTCAGCAGTGATTCAAATAAAGCTGTGATCATATCGAATAAGCCTTGACTTTGTTCGATTGTGGTTACCGTTGTATTTTTGGAATTCTCCACCTCGGATCCCAACAGACCAACAACTATTCAAACAAACTTTGAACCATATTGAATAGACTTAGTTCAACCGGCAGCCACAATGAGTTACACTTTTTGATTGGAATTATAGTCTCCTTCTGGTGTGATTACACAACGAATTCCATTTTCTTATTTCTATTTTGGAAATGTAAATCCTATCTGGTGCTTGCCCAGCGATCCCTCCTTTCAATAAATGCAGCCAGGTGGTTTCCTCTAGAGCGTTGGGCACAATGTTGTCCATTAACTGATGTCTGCGTCTTAATGGCCTTTTTTTTGTTGTACAACGTTCCTCCCTTTCTGTTTTAGCAATAACAATTAATGTGGTCGGAATAAGTAAATGTTGATATCTACATGCATCGAATGGATGAGCATGCTTAACCTATGACAGAAACCATATTCATTTCAAACAACAACTTTCCATATTATTTAGTTATGCTTTATTAAGGTGAATATCTAGTAAAATGCATTTGGATTAAACTGGAATTTAGGTGTTAGAATGAGTTGATTTGTGCATCTGTGTTAATGGCTACCTTCAGATTTAAAAGGGATATTTTAAGGTTTTTTCTTTTCCATCGATGTAAATAAGAATGCTTGTAGTCTCCAAATCTAACGGTTGTAATTTGACAAGTGGAAGATTGTCTTCATTGGGGGTGATTCAGTGGTTATTAAAATATATATAGATTTTCATTATGAATTATTGATATTGCTTTCACCTCTCTTGAGATTATTTGTAACACAGTTCCTTTCAATCAATTTTATAATTTGGTAAGAATACATGACAGTCAAATTTTGGTTCCATAACTCCTTATAGATCAACAATTGTTCGTAAATATTTGAGACCCAATAAATATAGCATTTCTATCTTATAATTGGGATAAGAAGAATTGGTCTTAATATAATTTTAGAGGGTATGGTTCTAATATAATTTGAATATTGTTTTAATGTAAATTGGGTATTGTTGTAATATAACTTGGATAAGGTTTAATATACTTTGGGTATGGTTTGATATAAATTGGATATAGTCCTAAACACCTTTTGGATATTGTTTTAACATAACTTGGGTATTGGCTCAATTTAATGTGGTTATTGTTTTAACACAAATTCTAGGGGTGATTGTTTAAAATCTTAGGAGGTATTGTTTTAATAGAGGTTGGGTAAAAAGAAAATGTTTTAATATTAGGTTCACTCCTTTGCCTTTCGACTTCTTACTTAAGCAATATTGTTCTGGGATGTTGACGAAGTCGTTTCATCTTGCGCTACCAGTTGAGGGTATTAATGTTTATTATTAAGTAATGGTTATACTTGGTTATGTAAACCTTTGATGTGCTTGGTTGCTCACTGTAAGGGTTCTAGCTACTTGTGTATTTAATATTGGGTTTTTAGGACGATTGTCCTTAGTTCAATAGTGTTGGTATGCCTGTGTCAGGCGGGATGTAGACACCTCCTTGTTCCTCAGAACAGTCGCCAGCCCTGAGACCTTAAATGGTCAAAATCGATGAGAACCTAGGCTTGAGCGTTGCTTATGTGTCCTGGAGGTCCTAACCATTGCAGGGTAGAACGAGCGGGTAGTTAGTCTTTTTATTCTCATCAGTTGATTGTCACTCATTGCTTCCTGATGCTTGATGTGCGTCTTAGGTCATTATGTTGTTGTCATTGTTGCATGTGACATGTTCATCATCGCATTGCTACACAAAGTATAATGTATTTATTACCCTTGTACACATGCACACACACAAAAAAATATATTGCACTTGTTGGAGAGGTTGATGTCGTGACGAACAGGAGGTTCATTACATATGGTATCAGAGCCAGGTTCAACCCGCAACTTGGGATCGCTACGGCTTTCGTTGACATGATTTGATTATACTGTTGCTAATCGAGTTAATTGTGTGTGTGTAGGTAATCATGGTTAGAGGACGCCGCAGAGGCAGACGATGGGGTGCTAGGGGAGGAGGCGCGACACCTCCTATAGAATCCACACTGGAGGGGTCTAACCCCCAGGGAGACGAGCAGGTTCTCGGACAAGAGCAGATAACATTTGGCGATGTAGTCGGAATGATGAGATCTTTTCAGTGCATTTCCAAGGCACTGATCAGCCGTTTGGACAGAGATGAGGCTAGGGCATTGGCACCCATTGAGGTTTTGTCGTGCGCATTGGCCGGTACTGGTAGCATTCACCGTGAACTCAAGAAGGTCAAATTTCCCGAGTTCTTTGGTGCCCCGGACGGCGCAGATGCCGAGGCATGGTTGGAGAACATGGCGATGTGCTTTTCACTTCACGATTATACCTCCAACATGAAGGTCTGCATGGCGGTCTTTCAACTGAAGGGGAGTGCTCTTCTATGGTGGAAGACGCTCCTACCGCAACTGAACATGGCTGTCGAAGACGTGTCATGGGAACTGTTCAAGGAACGGTTCCGAGAGAGGTACCTTTCAGAGGAATTCATTGAGTGTCAGCTCAATGAGTTCAACGCCTTATGACAGGGAGGTCGTACGGTGCCCAAGTACGAGGCACGTTTTATGGAGCTGCTCCAGTATGTTCAGCACCTTAACACAGACAAAACTTAAGGTCAACAGGTTCGTATTCAACCTTAACGATAGCCTACGTGCAAAGGTTAGGATTTTTATGCCCCAAACCTTGCACGATGTCGTCTAGAAGGCCCTCATAGCAGAGGAGGAGCTTATCAGTGGGGGTCAGACTAGGACTCCAGCGAGACCAGCAGGGCAGGTTTCATCTAGAACACAGCAGCACCAGACACCGGCAAGACATATGCCGGGATATCGTGGATTCCAGAGGGGGTCCACTTTCACTACACCCTGGCGACCGATGCCTCAGCAGCGGACACCTTATCGGGGACCACAGCATCAACAATAGCAACAGTTTAGGCTAGTTCAAAAAAACCAACCAAGGTTCCAGGCTGGTGGGCCTTCATATTCTACTTTGGGTACCAGGACTACTGGGCCGAAGAAGGGGTGTTGGACATGTGGGGAGCCACACTACCAACGCGACTGCCCTGTGGAGAGGACCAGAGTGTCCGGATCAGCCGAACCCACTATCGTGGGAGATATGGGCAAGGCCCATTGGAGTCATGTCGCAGTGAATAACTGCCAGGCAGAGCATCAGTCGACTGTGCTCGAGATGATAGGTATCGTCACTGACCAAACCCTTAGTATTTTGATAGATCCTGGTGCTATCGAGAGTTTCATTTCTAGTCCAGCGCTAAAAAGGATTAAGGTAAAGGCAGTCGAATAGGACAAGCTTAGCTTCATAGAGATGGCTTCGGGAGCCAAACAGAAGGTTGGAGGAAAGGTTACAGGCTGTGTCCTTAACCTGGGATAATTTTTCACAAGGACCAACCTGTATGTCACGATCCTAAGATCTTATGATGTCGTGATTGGTATGGACTGGTTGGAATCGCATGAGGCGATACTCAATTGTAAGACGAAATGGTTGATCTTGGTCAATGACGAGGGATAGAGACGTGTGATTATAGGATGGAACCAGGGAGTTTCCCTTAGGTTCATCTCTTCCTTATAGATATGGAAGAGTATGCGCAAGGGGTGCAAGCTTTATGCGATCCTTGCGTTAAATGAGAAGGGAGTAGTGGAAGGTCTAGAACACCTTCCGATGGTGAGAGATTTTGCGGACGTGTTTTCGGAGGAGTTACCCGGGATGCCACCGGAGAGGGAATTGGATTTTACCATAGACCTAAAACCGGGGACTGAACCAATAGCAAGAACACCTTATCGGATGTCGACCCTGAAGTTATAAGAGTTAAAAATGCAACTGAAGGAGTTGTTGGACCTAGGACTGATACGTCCTAGCGTGTCACAGTGGGGTGCACCTGTTATTTTCATACAAAAGAAGAACAGATAGTGGAGGCTTTGCATTGACTACCGTCAACTGAACAAGGCTACGATCAAGAATCAGTATCCATTGTCGAGAATTGATGACTTGTTCAATCAAATGAAGGGTGTGACGATGTTCTCCAAGATCGATTTTCGATCAAGGTATCACCAGTTACAGATCAAGGAGGATGGCATCCCTAAGACCACCTTTAAGACGAGGTTTGGACATTACAAGTTTATTGTTTTACCATTTGGACTGACAAATGCCCCAGGGGTATTTATGAGTTTGATGAACGGGGTGTTCCGCGAGTACTTGGACAAGTCCGCCCAAGTGTTCATTGACGATATTTTGATTTACTCTCATACGACGGAGGAGCATGACGAGCACTTGTGCTTGGTACTACAGTGTTTGCGAGAGCACAAATTGTATGGGAAGTTGTCCAAATGCTCGTTTTATCAATCGAAGATTCACTACTTAGGGCATGTCATCTCCGGCGAAGGCATCACCATGGATCCAGCAAAGGTCAAGGCTATCATGGAATGGCCTGCGTTGACGAATGTCCCGGAAGTGCGTAGCTTCATGGGTTTAGCAGGATCCTATTGACGGTTCGTCGAGGGATTTTTGAAGATAGAAAATCCAATCACGGAGTTGCAAAAGAAGAACAAGAAGTTTGTATGGACCGAGAAATGCATGGAATCATTTCGGAGGCTTAAGGAGTTGTTGACAACAACGCCGATACTAAAGGTCCCTGACATGGATGCAGACTTCTTGGTATGCACAGACACATCCAAGGAAGGCTTAGGCAGAGTCTTGATCCAAGATGGATGAGTGATTGCTTACATCTCAAGGAAACTAAGAAGGCATGCAGATAACTACATGATGCACGATTTGGAGTTATTAGCCATCGTATATGCCTTGAAGGTTTGGAGACACTACCTTGTTGGAAGAAAATTTGAATTAAAGACTGACCATTGTGGACTACAACACTTTTTTATGCAAAGCGACCTGAACT
The DNA here is from genome assembly GCA_009831015.1 of Picea engelmannii. Lineage (NCBI taxonomy): Eukaryota > Viridiplantae > Streptophyta > Pinopsida > Pinales > Pinaceae > Picea > Picea engelmannii. The sequence goes on from ML799778.1 coordinate 459,474, forward strand.
CGCGACAACGACATTGGTCGAAATTGCTTAGCAAGTATGACTTTGAGATTACTTACATAAAGGGAACAATGAACCGAGTGGCGGATGCTTTGAGTCGGAGACCACGCACCTTTTTGGTGTTGCCTCTTCAGACGAATCTATGCGAGAAGATTCTCACTTTACAGCGTGACGATGACTGGAACAAAGAGGTCGAGGATTTTATCGGACAAAACACAATAATGGTTCCACAATTTGAGGGATATTCATTTGATAGCGATGGTTTATTGAGGTTTAAAGGTTGGATTTACATACCGCCAAAAAACGAGTTGAGGATGTTAATCTTGAGTGAGGCTCATAGAGCAGTTTACATGGCTCACCCGGGAGTCACGAAGATGAGGGTAGACCTTAAAACCTTATTCTTCTGGAAGGGAATGATGGCCGACATAGTCAACTATGTGGCCAGATGTCTAGAATGTCAGCAGGTAAAGGCTGAACATAGACACCCAGCAGGATTACTACAACCACATGCTATTCCAAAATCGAAATGGGAGGTCATTTCGATGGATTTTATTGTTGGATTGCCACTGACAGCAAGGAGACACGACTCGATTTTTGTAGTAGTAGACACTCTGACAAAGAGTGCTCACTTTATTCCTGTGTGTATGACGTATCTGGCACCTGACATAGCTAGAGTTTTCATCAGTGAGATTGTGAGGTTTCATGGCATGCCTAAGAGGATTATATCCGATCGAGGATCGGTGTTTACTAGACGATTTTGGACGAGTTTCCAAGAGGCCTTGGGAACCCAACTTAACTTTAGTACTGCGTATCACCCAGAGACTGACGGGCAAACCGAATGAACTAACCAAACCTTAGAGGACATGTTGCACATGTACGTGATGGACCAACAAAAGCGTTGGGAAGAATTCTTGCCACTAGTAGAGTTTGCTTACAACAACAGTTACCAGAGCACCATTAAGATGGCGCCTTTTGAGTTTCTTTACAGGCGACTGTGTCGGACGCCCTTGAGTTGGGATCGGCTTGAGGATAGGGTCCTGGTGGGACCAGAAGCAATCCAAGAAATGGAAGTGAAAATGAAAACCATAAGACAAAGGATTAAAGAAGCGTAGGATCGGCAGAAGAGTTATGCCGATGCGCACCGTGTCAACCGTAGTTACAAGGTCGGCGATCGAGTCTTCTTATCACGCAGGGATGATTTTAGGGGCTAAATTTCGCTCATGGGATAATTTTCCATGGTTTTTCCAAAAACAAGATTCGCTATTTTAAAAATGATTCGCCAAAATTCTATAGAATAAAATTATTTTACCTTAAAAATCGCCAAAATTTTATAAAAACTATATAAAATCCTTAGAAATTTGAATATTTTTACAAAAATATCACCAAACATTTATAGTTGGCATATGAAGGATTAGTAAGATTCGCCAAGGTTTCTACATTTTAAAATAAATTTCCATCCTTAAAATCATCCCTCTTCTTGTGGGTTAAACTGCACAAGAGTTCAATCAAGTTTGGGAAGGGAGATAAACTCTCTCCTAGGTTCATGGGACCCTTCGAGATTGTGGAGAGAAAGGGGCCTGTGGCCTATCGACTAGCCTTGCCTAATTCCTTGAGGCATATGCATGATGTTTTTCATGTATATGTTTTGAGACATTATATTAGTGATCCTACACATGTTATTGACATGAGTTCCTTGCAGATATCGAACTAGGGAGTGCTCACGGTTGAGCCAGTCTGCATCTTGGATCATCGCGTTTGACAGCTACGACATCAAATGGTGGATCAGGTCAAGGTCCAGTGGGACAATTATAGTCCACACTCGGCGACCTGGGAGGACGCATATGATATGTGCCAACAGTTTCCATTTTTGTTTGATAGATAGACATATGATACTGTGATACACTTATTTCGGCATATATACTGAGAAACTTCGAGACGAAGTTTAGACCAAGAGGGGGTGTATGTAACATCCGTCTTTGGTGCACTGAGTGAACTTATTCTTTGAGGACACTTGCTCGCAAGTGATCCAGATTATTATGCTCTTGAAACATTTGACTTTGATTATGATGCGTTATGGGTAGATGACATGTTGTTTTACTGCATTGACATAGAAAGGTGCTATTGACTCGGTTTTACTGAGTGTATAGGGTTTTGGACCTGGAGGATGCAGAGGCATTGATGGAACCCCTTGCACTCCAGATCGAGTCAGGGAGTGTGCTATTGGGGTTTGATTGTTTTACTATGATGTTAGTACATATGATTAGATGATATGATGTGGATATGTGCTGACATGATTTGTTGATGATGCAGGCTGAAGATAGCTTGCCGACCAGACTCACATATGGAGTAAAGGGGCCACACATGACTACCAGAGAGGTTGAGGGAGAGGTGTGGACAACAACCTTGCCACAGCCTACTAGCACTCCCACCATGGATCAAACTGTAGGTTAATGATTACCTAGTTCGAGAGGACCCACGATGTCATGAGCGTAGACTGCGACAGTCACTCGCGATGATTGTAAGGGGTGCACAATAAGGCGAGGGCCGTATTCCTTAGAATCCCTTAGTCTCCCACAAGTTCACCTGGCGGAGTGTTGACTCTAGGGGTTATTGATGTCTACCAATCATTCAAGAGGCGAGTGGCACCCTTGGAGCATGTAGTGCGTCCTGAAGGGCACGTCGCGCAAAGGAACAGATGAGGCGAGTGGCACCCTTGGATCACCTAGTGCATCCTGAAGGGCACATCATGTTGATGATGTTAGAGGGATGAACCTAGATGGCCCTAAGAAAATTAACATGTTAAGAATTTTTAAAAAAACAACTTCCCTAACTAAATGTTGCCCAGTTCAGAATCTAAGTTCTAAGTCTAAAACTTCGCTAGGGGTAAATTTTGTCTACCCTTAAGAAAATATCCATATAAAAATAAAATAATAAAATTTAAAATAAAAACCACTTAAGTAATAATTTTGGTCTTCATAAATT
>ML799778.1:477705-496462 GCA_009831015.1 Picea engelmannii
ACAAAAGGAGGGATAATAGCATCAGGTTCAGGTATTTATTCAAATTTATGCATTGTTTTAATTAGATATTAAATTTATTATTCATTGGTAAATTTACATGCGTAAGTGTTAAAATATTTTGGAATTACTGAACTTTCATAAACCTAGTAGAAATTACTGTATTGTTGGTAGAATTACTAGATGTTAAATTAAATTCGGCGATTACAATTGCAGAGATATACATGAAATAAATTTCCAGGCTACTTGGGGTGCCTAAGGAAATCGTTTCAGACAGAGATCCAAAGTTTATATCCCATTTTTGGAAAGTTTTGTTCCAAGGTTTTGAGACAAATTTAAATCTCAGTACAACATATCACCTAGAATCATATGGGAAAATAGAGAGGACCAATAGAATAATTGAAGACATGCTCATAATGTATGTGATGGACCATCCATGAAAATGGGAAGATTATATCCACTTAGTGGAATTTTATTATAATAAGGGGTATCAAAACTTATTAAAAATAAGTCAATTAAAAGCATTGTATGGAAGGAAGTGTAACATACCAATGAGCTAGGATAACCCAACAGATAAAGTTGTTATTGGGTCAGATTCATTGAAGGAAATGGAAGAGAAAATAAAAAATATTGAGAAAATTTGGAAGGATGCCCAGTATAGGAAGAAAATTTATGTAGACAAGAACAAAGTTTTCATATATTTTAAAGTGGAAAAACATATATTTTTAAAAGTGAAATAAAAGAAAAGTTATCTAAGATTGGATTGTTTCCCAAAGTTGGAAACAAGATATTATGGGCCTTTTGAAATATTAGAGAAGATAGGGCCAGTTTCATACATTCTATCTTTTCCTGCATCTATGAGAGTGCATGATGTGTTTCATATTTCCTTATTAAATAAATATGTGTCTGACCCTAGTAACATAATTGATTGAACTATGATCCAGTTGGAACACGAAGAATATTTTTGGGTGGAACCAGTGTGCATCCTAGACCATAAATTCAAAGTGCTAAGGAGAAAATATATCGGCATGATCAAGGTCCAATGGACCTGCTATGGTTCTGAATACGCTACATGGGAGAAATACAAAACCATGTGGGAGGAATACCCACAATTTTTTGACAATTTTGAAGAAAATAGAAGCTAAAAAATCAAGACTCCATTTTTGGGTAGCTAAAGTTCTGGAACCACATCTCAAAATCCTAGCCAACCTGCATTGGGGGCCCTGATAAAATAATGGTATAGTCTGATGGAATGAGGGAATTGAAGGGAGTACATTCCTTGGTTCAACAGGTTGAGAGAAATAGGTGATTACGGTTGGAACTGTTGTTCAAGTTGTGAAATTGCAAAATTTTATTTTTCTAATTATTGTGATGTAAATATATGTATTTATTTTGGAATAGTATTGTGAATCAAGAACTGTGCACAATTGTAGGGGAGGGGGAATGTAACATCCCCACAAAAATCCCCAATTTAATTAATGCAAAATATAGATATAATGTATGGTTGTGTCCAATTGATGTAATATACGAATTGCATTTCTGAACTTTAATAAATAAAATGTGATTGCATCTGCTAGGGGACATGGACAAAGATGGAGGATGAGTTTCACACAAGATAAGGGAGTTTCTAAGAGGGATCCAAGGGGGAAATTAATTATGGGTATTAATCCAAACCCACATTCTTAAATTTTATTATCATTATGTATAAACTTGTATTCTTTGTTTGAGTGTACGAGAGCCCAATCATTGAATACTTGTAAGAGGGTGGGTGTAAAAATTCACATCCCATAATTATTGGGAGCATGGGGCTGAGTACAATCAATTTGGGGATGAGTGTGAGTCAATAAAAAAGGAAAAGAGAGGAAATTTGTATGGCTAGAGAGGTCAGTTTTGGACAATCAATTTTTTGGCATGAATAGCAACCAGACAAAAACAAGAAGTGCATTGGATCTGGAGCAACCATGAGGGGAGAATTATAGAGAATTTTTGGAGATGAGGACTAAAGAGGAAAGGTTTCAATCTTGCAAAAGAACCACGTTTTCAAGACTAAAGAGTGAACTCATGTGTGAGTTTCACTGTAACAACAAGTTATTGTTGGTGTTTTACTGGTACTTTTTCCTAGCAGTGAGTTCCCTTGAGTTCCCAGTAGAGAGATTCCTAGTTACATGTGCCAAAGAGACCCTAATAAATGAATGGGATGCCCAAAGTAATGAGAGTAGTAAACGGGTACATTTTTTGGGCTGGGCAGCTCGAGAGGAAGAGAGATGGAGTAAATTTAGGATAGATGTAGGAGAATACTAGTGGGTTGTGGGACTATCTAAGTTGTGAGTGGATAGTGAAAGAAACTCTCTCTTTTGGATTCCTATCCCTAGCTCAGGGGTGAATTGTTGTTGATATCTATAACATCAAGTCTATGGTTTGGTGGAACATTCATCCCAAGCAGATGGTTGCACAACTATTTTACGAAGATAACTATTTTATCATATTTTGTGTTATATTTATGGTTCATTCCATTGTGTATTAATTTTGTGTGTGAAAATGATTTTATGTGTTTCTATATGAATTTAATTAGTTGCATTCATATTGATTTCAACAAGTTGTAGATGCATTTAAATTAATGATAGAAGAATAGTTAAATCTGTGTGTATTCTTATAGTTGGTAAGCTATATGATTAGTTAGCAGAAAATTTTATTTTATGTGTAATTCTACAGGGTAATGTTCATCATTTCAGTTGGGGGACGTTACATGAGAAGTAAATTCCTATGAGTTATCGATATATCAAAGGATTTGGACATCATACTGAAACACTTGCAAGTAATCAACATTATCTAAAACAATTGGTCCAAAGATACATTCCAAGTCAATAGAAATGTGATGATAGGAAAGGTTGAAAATTAGTTGTAGAGACACCCAATGCATTCACATGGTCATTATACTATGGATGGGAATAATTTAAATGCATCTAATAATCCAATCAAATCCAAGAAACATTTCTTTATCATTTTAAACTTGCATTCATAACTAGATATAAGTTTCTTAGCATATTCAAAAATCAAATAAAAAGCCCCATATACATGCAACAATTTTATCCCCGTATTTCTTTCCAAATCAAACCCCAATAAAAATGCTTCATACTCATCCACATTGTTTTTGCAATCAAATTCAAGTTGAAATGAGTAATATAAGTAATTTCCAAGAAGAGAGGTTAGGACCACTCTTACACCATTTCCATTTCTTGAGGATCACTCCACTAGCATTATTCCTAGATCTTTCTCCATAGGAGTTGTCTCTTCATAGATGGTATAAATTTTTGAAACTAGTGGAAAAAGTGTAAAAAAGTGTAATCAGACTCAAAACAACAAGAAAAATATTTTAGGCACATCCCCTTTTTGAAGATAAAATACTTAATATGGTAGTTATCATGGTGGCATGATAGCATATACTAAATATATTAGAGATCCTTTTAATTTTAGTGATTGATTACAAAATAATGAATACAATTTGTGCATTTTCGGTAACCACTTTAATTTTTCTCATTCTTAAGCTTGATCATAGTAAGATCAAACCTCGTTATAACTTAAGTTATATTTGATCTTCCTTCTAGATCAAGCTAAGAGTTCATATTTGATGCATGCCTCCTAAATTTATATATTGATCATAACACTACATAAAATCCTCCTTGGGGCCATGTGCAAGTTCTAAGAAACTAGTTGAATAGATACCCCCAACACGACTCCTTAGTCAAAATATATCCTTTATAGCATGTGAGACACACTAATTCTAATATCTCGGGTAGGGAAATTTCCACTTGTATTGATGGGAAAATTATATATATAGACACACACATGACAGATGGTAAAATTAATTGGCCTAACCCTTGGGGTTTTATGTGTGTGTGTGTACACACATATACAGATACCCCCAAGGGTTATCTTAATCAATTTAACCACCAACCGAATTTTTTTGTAGATGGGGATACCATAGATCACAAGTTAAAATCCAATTGAGTTCCACATAGTTACCAACTGCTCTTATAGGTAGTAGTTGACATCATCCTCCATTAGGATATTTAAAGGAAGAGAAGGGAATCTCACAAGGTCTTATTTAGGAATATATATGTATGTATTTACTCGAAGGATTTAATTCATGGAAAAACCCAATGATTCTTCGCAACATTCGTGGATAACATCCCTAATAAATCCATTGGTTTAGACTAATGCACCTCATGTAGGTGATTTTTCACTAGACAGTCGTTGACACAAAACTTATTAAATTCCCAACAACATTAATAATACTTGAAGTGTATATATGTGTTTTATTAATTTTAACTTAATATTTATTATATTATAATAATTTATATTACATTTAACTTTTTTTATAATAATTTATATCACATTTAACTTAAATTGAGGTTAATATTAAATTAGCCATTACAAAATAATAAACATGAATAGCATGAATTAAATATGGATTTGAGTTCCCAAGGAGACTCATTGTAAATTGTAAGTATAATGAAAATATTCTAAATTACAAATAACGTATACAATATACACTTTGGTTATGGGAAAAATAAAAATATATTCAATTCATTTTACTCAAATTTTCATTGATTCTAGTGGTGTGCAATATGGCATTGAGTGTAGTAGGATATGGTGCCAATGGAATTAGCTATGGAAAATATAAAAATATATCCATTTCATTTCACTCAAATTTTCATTGATTTTAGTGGTGTGCAATATGGCATTGAGTGCAGTGGGATATGGTGCCAATGGTGGGATATTTGATGCAATGAAAATCTATGTGCTAATGTAATAGTTTGCACCATGCCCATATAAGGGATGAACCTAATCCGTGAGATAATGGTATATATTCAATGCAATGATTGTGCTACTCCTGGGAATTCAATGTCATGATGGAAACATAGAGGGAAATGCATTTAGAATCATTGTATGAGTCCATTGTATTTATTATATAGATTGTATTCATTATATAGATGTAATAGTGGGGCTTAATGTGAAGATTAATATTGAAGGGTAATTTGGGGATTATTATATTTGCAACCTAGACTTATCTTAATGTTAAAAACATTGGACCTACAATTCAAAGTACATAAAAGAAGGCATAATATGCAACACTACAACAATGTAATTACTATTTAACAACTCAAAAAAAATACAATAATAAAAAAATATTATGAAAAGTATAGTTATCCTATAGAGGGATTAAAACCTTTAGAATTTATTACAAAATACTCCAGTTGTAGCCTTATTGATGTGGGAAAAATTCCCTTTGTCAACAGCAGGGGTTACCCTTGATAATAAATCTCAATTAGACCCCTCATCATTTGGAATAATGAACCCATCCAGATTCTAGCTCGGCATGCATTTCTGGTTTGGGTTTACTAGTTATTTCCTAGTGCATCGATGATGATTTCTAAGCTAAGGAATGAAATGCAGCTAATATGAGAAGTATGCATCCAAAAAACAATAAGGTAACCAGAAATCGAAGATAGGACCCACCATGGTCCTTCAATGGCCCAGGAAATAGTTCACATAGATCAAAGACATAAAAATGAATAAATAACTGCAAGCACAGAATAATCTAGCATTTAAACAATCATTTATAGTTCTATTCCCATGAATTTAGAAAAATATTCTTTGAAGAATAGAAATAATAATGCAACCATCATACATAATGGTAGTATACAATATGAAGTACATCCTTACACACCCTGAGTGTTGAGCCAAAACACAAAGGAATAATCCATAATATGTCCAACACAAGAATCAAAGATCTCCATAAAATAGCTTGGCCAAACATGCTTCTCCTCATTAACAATTTCAATAATAGTACATGAAAGCTCCAAGAGCCAAAAGCCCTTTACCCAAATACAATCCATGTATTTATTGATATTTAACATGACTCTTGGCCTTCTACCTCCCCCTAGGACCTTTCATTTACAAACTTTTGTCCTTATCCCCTTCGTGATGATGAGAGAACAAGGACAACAAATTTTTTTATGATTTAATGTATAATATGCAGTTACATTTCAAATTTGTCTTTTAGTGTTGGTGAGCCATCATAGATTTTGGCCATAGTGAACCTTACCCACCATGAAGACTGGTCTCGACATGGGAAACTTTTCATTCTCCAAGTTTGCTACTCAATCAACATGGGGTTCAAACTTCCTCTTTATCCTTTTGAGTTTGATTCCTTAGTCCAGTAGTCTTGGTCTGCCTGTGTCGGGCAGGATGTAGACACCTCCTTGTTCCTCAGAACAGTCACCAGCCCTGAGACCTTAAATGGTAAAAATCGATGAGAACCTGGGCTTGAGCGTTGCTTATGTGTCCTGGAGGTCCTAACCATTGCAGGGTTGAACGGGCGGGTAGTTAGTCTTTTTATTCTCATCAGTTGATTGTCGCTCATTGCTTCCTGATGCTTGATGTGCGTCTTAGGTTGTTATGTTGTTGTCACCATTGCATGCGACATGTTCATCATTGCATTGCTACGCAGAGTATAATGTAATTATTACCCTTGTACACACGCACACACAAAAAAAAATATATTGCACTTGTTGGATAGGTTGATGTCATGACGAATGGGAGGTTCGTTACATATGGTATCAGAGCCAGGTTCAACCCGCGACTTGGGATCGCTACGGATTTCGTTGTCATGATTTGATTATACTGTTGCTAATCGAGTTGATTGTGTGTGTGTAGGTAATCATGGTTAGAGGATGCCACAGAGGCAGATGATGGGGTGCTAGGGTAGGAGGCGTGACACCTCCTGTAGCATCCACACCTGAGGGGTCTAACCCCCAGGGAGACGAGCAGGTTCTCGAATAGGAGAAGATAGCATTTGGTGATGTAGTCGGAATGATGAGATATTTTCAGTGCATGTCCAAGGCACTGATCATCCATTTGGATAGATATGAGGCCAGGGCACTGACACCCGTTGAGGTTCTGCCGCGCACACCAGCCGGTACTGGTAGCATTCACCGTGAACTTGAGAAGATCAAATTTCTCAAGTTATTTGGTGCCCCAGACGACGCAGTCGCCGAGGCATGGTTGGAGAACATGGTGATGTGCTTTTCACTTCACGATTATACCTCCAACATCAAGGTATACATGGTGGTCTTTCAACTGAAGGGGAGTGTTCTTCTATGGTGGAAGACGCTCCTTCCACAGCTGAACATGGCTGTCGAAGACGTGTCATGGGAACTGTTTGAGGAACGGTTTCGAGAGAGGTACCTTTCAGAGGAATTCATTGAGCATCAACTCAATGAGTTCAATGCCTTACGATAGGGAGGTCGTACGGTGCCCGAGTACGAGGCCCATTTTATGGAGCTTCTTCGGTATGCTCAGCACCTTAACACAGAGAAACTTAAGGTCAACAGGTTTGTATTCGGCCTTAACGATAGCCTACGTGCAAAGGTTAGGATTTTGATGCCCCAAACCTTGCACGATGTCGTCCAGAAGGCCCTCATAGCAGAGGAGGAGATTATTAGTGGGGGTCAGACCAGGACTCCAGTAAGACCAGCAGGGCAGGTTCCATATGGAACTCAGCAGCACCAGAAACCAACGAGACATATGTTAGGATATCGTGGCTTCCAGAGGGGATCTACTTTCACTACACCCCAGTAACTGACACCTCAGCAGCGGACACCTTATCGGGGACCATAGCATCAGCAACAGCAGCAGTTTAGGCCAATTCAGCAGAACCAACCAAGGTTCTAGACTGGTGGGCCTTCATCTTCTACTTTGGGTACCAGGACTACTGGGCCGAAGAAGGGGTGTTGGACATGTGGGGATCCACACTACCAACGCGACTGCCCTGTGGAGATGACCAGAGCATCTGGATCAGTCGGACCCACTATTGTGGGAGATATGGGCAAGGCCCATTTTATTCATGCTGCGGTGAATAACTGTCAGACAGAGCATCAGTCGACTGTGCTCGAGACGATAGGTATCGTCGCTAACCAAACCCTTAGTATTTTGATAGATCCCAGTGCTACCGAGAGTTTCATTTCTAGTGCAACGCTAAAAAGGATTAAGGTAAAGGCAGTCGAACAGGACGAGTTTAGCTTCGTAGAGATGGCTTCAGGAGCCAAACAGAAGGTTGGAGGAAAGGTTACGGTCTATGTCCTTAACCTGGGAGAATTTTTCATAAGGACCAACCTATACGTCACGATCCTAAGATCTTATGATGTCGTGATTGGTATGGACTGGTTGGAATCGCATGAGGCGATACTCAATTGTAAGACGAAATGGTTGAGCTTGGTCGATGATGAGGGACAGAGACATGTGATTGTAGGATGGAACCAGGGAGTTTCCCTAAGGTTCATCTCTTCCTTACAGCTATGGAAGAGTATGCTCAAGGGGTGCAAGCTTTATGTGATCCTTACATTAAATGAGAAGGGAGTAGTGGAAGGTCTAGAACACCTTCCGGTGGTGAGAGAGTTTGCGGATGTGTTTCCGGAGGAGTTACCTGGGATGTCGCCAGAGAGGGAATTGGAGTTTAACATAGACCTAAAACCGGGGACTGAACCAATAGAAAGAATGCCTTATCGGATGTTGACCCTGGAGTTACAAGAGTTAAAAATGCAACTGAAGGAGTTGTTGGACCTGGGACTGATACATCCTACCGTGTCACCGTGGGGTGCACCTGTTATTTTCATATGAAAGAAGGATGGATCGTGGAGGCTTTGCATTGACCACCGTCAACTGAAGAAGGCTATGATCAAGAATCATTATCCATTGCCGAGAATTGATGACTTGTTCAATCAAATGAAGGGTGCGACGGTGTTCTCCAAGATCGATTTGGAATCAGGGTATCACCAGTTATGGATCAAGGAGGATGATGTTCCTAAGACCGCCTTTAAGACAAGGTTTGGACATTACGAGTTTACTATTTTTCCATTTGAATTGATAAACGCCGCAGGGGTATTTATGAGTTTGATGAATGGGGTGTTCCGCGAGTACTTGGACAAGTCCTTCCAAGTGTTCATTGACGATATTTTGATTTACTCTCGTACGACAAAGGAGCATGACGAGCACTTGTGCTTGGTACTACAGTGTTTGCGAGAGCAAAAATTGTATGGGAAGTTGTCCAAATGCTCATTTTATCAATCAAATATTCACTACTTAGGGCACTACATCTCCGGTGAAGGCATCACCGTGGATCCAGCAAAGGTCGAGGCTATCATGGAATGGCCTGCACCGACGAATGTCTCGGAAGTGCGTAGCTTCATGGGTTTAGCAGGATACCATCGACGTTTCATCGAGGGATTTTCGAAGATAGCAAATCCGATCACAGAGTTGCAGAAGAAGAACAAGAAGTTTGTATGGACCGAGAAATGCGCGGAAGAATTTCGGAGGCTTAAGGATTTGTTGAGAACAACGCCGATACTAAAGGTCCCTAACATGGATGCAAACTTCTTCGTATGCATAGATGCATCCAAGGAAGGCTTAGGCGGATTCTTGATGCAAGACAGACGAGCAATTGCTTACATCTCGAGGAAAATGAGAAGGCATGAGGAGAACTACGCGATGCACGATTTGGAGTTATTATCCATCGTATATGCGTTGAAGGTTTGGAGACACTAGCTTGTTGGAAGAAAAATTGAATTAAAGACTGACCATTGTGGACTACAACACATTTTTACGCAAAGCAACCTGAACTCGTGACAACGGCGTTGGTCGGAATTGCTTAGCGAGTACGACTTTGAGATTACTTACATAAAGGGAACAGTGAACCGAGTGGCGGATGCTTTGATTTGGAGACCACACATCTTTTCGGTGTTGCCTCTTCAGACAAATCTATGTGAGAAGATTCTCACTTTATAGCATGACGATGACTAGTACAAAGAGGTCCAGGATTTTATCGGACAAAACACAATAATGGTACCACAATTTGAGGGATTTTCATTTGATAGCGATGGTTTATTGAGGTTTAAATGTCGGATTTACGTACCGCCAAATGACGAGTTGAGGATGTTAATTCTGAGTGAGGCTTATAGAGAAGTTTACATGGCTCACCCAGGAGTCACGAAGATGAGGGCAGACCTTAAACCCTTATTCTTATGGAAGGGAATGAAGTTCGACATAGTCAACTATGTGGCCAGATGTCTAGAATGTCAGCAGGTATAGGCTGAACATAGAAACCCAGCAGGATTACTACAACCACATGCTATTCCAGAATCGAAATGGGAGGTCATTTTGATGGATTTTATTGTTGGATTTCCACTGACGGCAAGGAGACACAACTCGATTTTTGTAGTAGTAGACACTCTAACAAAGAGTGCTCACTTTATTCCTATGTGTACGACGTATCAGGCACCTAACATAGCTAGAGTTTTCATCAGTGAGATTGTGAGGTTGCATGGCATGCCTAAGAGGATTATATCTGATCGAGGATCGGTGTTTACTGGATGATTTTGGACGAGTTTCCAAGAGGCCTTGGGAACCCAACTTAACTTTAGTATTGCGTATCACCCAGAGACTGACGGGCAAACCAAACGAACTAACCAAAACTTAGAGGACATGTTGCGCATGTACGTGATGGACCAACAAAAGCGTTGGGAAGAATTCTTGCCACTAGTGGAGTTCACTTACAACAACAGTTACCAGAGCACCATTAAGATGGCGCCTTTTGAGTTTCTTTACGGGCGACTGTGTCAGACGCCCTTGAGTTGGGATCGACTTGAGGATAGGGTCCTGGTGGGACCAAAAGCGATCCAAGAAATGGAATAGAAAATGAAAACCATAAGACAAAGGATTAAAGAAGCGCAGGATCGATAGAAGAGTTATGTCGATGTGCACCGTGTCAACCGTAGTTACGAGGTCGGCGATCGAGTCTTCTTGCGGGTTAAACCACACAAGAGTTCAATCAAGTTTGGGAAGGGAGATAAAATCTCTCCTAGGTTCATGGGACCCTTCGAGATTCTTGAGAGAAAGGGGCCCGTGGCCTATTGACTAGCCTTGCCTGATTCCTTGAGGCATATGCACGATGTTTTTCATGTATCTGTTTTGAGACATTATATTAGTGATCCTAGACATGTTATTGACATGAGTTCCTTGCAGGTATCGGACGAGGGAGTGCTCACGGCTGAGCCAGTCCACATCTTGGATCATCGCATTCGACAGCTATGACGTCAAACGGTGGATCAGGTCAAGGTCCAATGGGACAATTATAGTCCACACTCGGCGACCTGGGAGGACGCATATGATATGCGCCAGCAGTTTCCATTTTTTTTTTATAGATAGACATATGATACTGTGATACACTTATTTCGGCATTTATACTAAGAAACTTCGGGACGAAGTTTAGACCAAGAGGGGGTGTATGTAACATCCCACTCTAGTGCACTGAGAGAACTTATTCTTTGAGGACACTTGCTTGCAAGTGATCCAGATTATTATGCTATTAAAACATTTGACTTTGATTATGATGCATTATGGGTTGATGACATGTTGTTTTACTGCATTGACATAGAAAGGTGCTATTGACTCGGTTTTACTGAGTGTACAGGGTTTTGGACCTGGAGTATGTAGAGGCATCGAAGGAACCCCTTGGATTCTGGATCGAGTCAGTGAGTGTGCTATTGGGGTTTGATTGTTTTACTATGATGTTAGTACATCTGATTAGATGATATGATGTGGATATGTGCTGACATGATTTGTTGATGATGCAGGCTGACGATAGCTTGCCGACCAGACTCACATATGGAGTAAAGGGGCCACACATGACTACCAGAGAGGTTGAGGGAGAGGTGTGGACAGCAGCCCTGCCACAACCTACTAGCACTCCTGTCATGGCTTGAACTGTAGGTTAGCGATTACCTAGTTCGAGAGGACCCACGATGTAATGAGGGCAGACTACGACAGTTCCTCGCGATGATTCTAAGGGGTGCGCAATAAGGTGGGGGCCTTATTCCCTAGAAGCCCTTAGTCTCCCACTAGTTCACCTGGCGGAGTGTTGACTCTAGGGGTTATTGATGTCTACCAATCAGTCAAGAGGCGAGTGGCACCCTTGGAGCACGTAGTGTGTCCTGAAGGGCACGTCGCGCAAAGGAATAAATGAGGCGAGTGGCACCCTTGGAGCACCTAGTGCATCCTGAAGGGCACGTCGTTTTGATGATGTTAGAGGGATGAACCTAGATGGCCCTAAGACAATTAACACGTTAAGAATTTTTAAAAAAACAACTTCCCTAATTAAATGTCGCCCAGTTCAGAATCTAAGTGCTAAGTCTAAAACTTCGCTAGGGGTAAATTTTGTCTACCCTTAAGAAAATATCCATATAAAAATAAAATAATAAAATTTAAAATAAAAACCACTTAAGTAATAATTTTGGTCTTCATAAATTTTTGGGGTAAAATGAAGAGAGTAAGAAATTAAATAAAATTTGTGGATATAAAATGTAAAGAAGAAATTTAATTATTTTAACTTTTGATAGTTTAAAAAAAAGGGAAGATACTAAAATAATCATAAAAGGAAAAAGAGGTTAATTGCACAACTGTCGTTTTTAGCTCTAATGAAAGGGGAATGAGGGAAATATAAAAATTAGGAAATTAGGGAAAGGAGGTAACCTAAAGGGGGGAACTCATGGTAAAAAGTGGGAAACCAACTTAGTAAAGAATCTGCATTTAAGAACCTTCTAATTTTAAACTAATTTAGCAATTTCATTTTAGGGAAAGCCTTTAAAACCTGTAAGGGAATCTAGGGACACCTAGGAGTGATTTTAGGAGTAACTCTAGGTGGGTGAGGGAAATAAGACAATTAATTAATTAAAGAAAATAATTAATGGAGAAACGTGGGGGATGGGTGACACTTGTACGAAGGAGAATTTTTAGGAATTTTTTATTAAAACTTTAATTAAATGAGATTTAGGGAAAGAAAGGAAGTTGGAAACTCTATAAAATAGAGGAAGGAGAAGGATGAAGGGGATGAGTTGTTAGTGTAACGTTACGCTACAGGAATAGTGACTTGACTGATTTACTTGTGGGAGTTGGGATTTCCCAGCTTGGAGAGGAGTGGTAGCTCGGCCTTGCGAGGCAAGCTGGGAGCTAGACATACCCTCTGGATAGTGTGTGGCCCCTTTGCGACTCCGGGGGCTAAGGGGGAAGAAGATTACCCCTAGCATTGGCTGGGAGGTACCAGTGAGGTCTCGACGGTCGGCGAGCAGGAGTTCCACGGAGCGTGGGACGTCATTCGAAGTGGGCGATCAGGCAATGGTACGCTCTTCTATTTTGTAAAGTAGAATGCATTAGGAACTTATGCTTAGATCTATATGTTGATTTGTAAATGGATTGGATGTTTAGATTGATAGCGGACCCCTTTTTCTTAGCCGAGCTAATTGTATGGTTGATTGATTTCCCATGGCCTTCGTCCCCGCTTGACTCAATAGCCCAGTGGTTTGACTATGACCCATGCAATTGTTTTCTTTTCATCCCTAGCACGCCAATCCTCACCTAAGTAGTCGGCCAGGAGCTTGATCTACGGCCGTTGCCTTAGCGTTAAAAGACCTATGGATCTCAACGCCCTATTTTTCTGTGCAAGCATGGTCAAGCGAAGGACGAACTCAATCGTCTACCTCTGTTGTTGTCCTTGGATGAATGGTTTGCCTTTCTCCTTGATGCGTTTAATAACCTTGAAATTTGACTGATGGAAAATTTCTTTATTCTGCGTTGTATTCGTCGGATAATTTTATCTCTACATTTTATGTATTGTTGGTTGAACCCGCACTGTGTGGCATTGCCTCCCTCGCAACTTAACACTGCGACTATTTTTGATGGCCCTTTTTTCTCTGCAATTTTTCTTTGCACAGTAGTAATGGATGAATTATGTCTTGAGCTTTTTCCCATTCGTTTGATTGCCTAAAATTTTTGTGGTCAGCGTTCTGGTTGGGTTTTACTATTCCTTGGTTTGGATCTTTATGCTTTCGTGTTACTCTTCATGGTTGTATATTCCTGGATGTGGCATATTCACATTTAATTTATTGAGGTGCAATTATACAACCCATGGACAATCGTTGTTATAGTTATATTTTAGTGTTGTATATACATGGATGCAGTGTGATCGTAGTTCAATTATTACTGTGTGTAGATATCATGTGGTAAGTGTTAATGTGTAATAGCAGGGACTTACCTTTATGAAAACATTTTATATTTTAAATGACCATTTTATATTTTATATTTCAATGGCAAATTCATATTTATATTGCAGATGGCGATTTATTCTCTGGTATGTCAGCGAGTACATATATTCCTGGCTTTTAGCAGCGATTCAAATAAAACTGTGATCATATCGAATAAGCCTTGACTCTGTTTGATTGTGGTTAGCATTGTATTTTTGGCATTCTCCACCTCGGATCCCAACAGACCAGCAACAATTCAAATAAACTTTGAACCATATTGAATAGCCTTAGTTCAACTGGCAGCCACATCGAGTTACACTTTTTGATTGGCATTATAGTCTCCTTCTGGTGCGATTGCACAGCGAATTCCCTTTTCTTATTACTATTTCGGCAATGTAAATCCCATCTGGTGCTTGCCCAACAATCCCTCCTTTCAATAAATGCGGCTAGGTGGTTTCCTCTGGAGTGTTGGGCATAGTGTTGTCCATTAACTAATGTCTGCGTCTTAATGGCCTTTTTTTTTTGCTGTACAATGTTCCTCCCTTTCTATTTTAGCAATAACAATTAATGTGGTCGTAATTAGTAAATGTTGATATCTGAGTGCATCGAATGGCTGAGCGTGCTTAACCTATGACAGAAACCGTATTCATTTCAAATAGAAGCTTTCCATATTATTTAGTTATGCTTTATTAAGGTGAATAACTAGTAAAATGTGTTTGGATTAAACTGGAATTTAGGTCTCAGAATGAGTTGATTTGCAGATCCGTGTTAATGGCTACCTTCATATTTAAAAGGGATCTTTTAAGGTTTTTTCTTTTCCGTCAATGTAAATAAGAATGCTTGTAGACTCCAAATCCGACGGTTGTAATTTGACAAGTGGAAGACTATCTTCATTGGGGGTGATTCAGTAGTTATTAAATATATATATAGATTTGCATTATGTATTATTGATATTGCTTTCACCTCTCTTGAGATTATTTGTAATACAATTCCTTTCAATCAATTTTATAATTTGGTAAGAATACATGACAGTCAAATTTTGGTTCCATAACTCCTTATAGATCAACAATTGTTCACAAATATTTGCAACCCAATAAATCCATCAATTCTATCTTATAATTGGGATAAGAAGAATTGGTCTTAATATAATTTTAGAGGGTATGGTTCTAATATAATTTGAATATTGTTTTAATGTAAATTGGGTATTGTTGTAATATAACTTGGATATGGTTTAATATACTTTAGGTATGGTTTGATATAAATTGGATATGGTCCTAAACACCTTTTGGATATTGTTTTAACATAACTTGGGTATTGGCTCAATTTAATGTGGTTATTGTTTTAATACAAATTCTAGGGGTGATTGTTTAAAATCTTAGGAGGTATTTTTTTAATAGAGGTTGGGTAAAAAGAAAATGTTTTAATATTAGGTTCACTCCTTCACCTTTCGACTTCTTGCTTAAGCAATATTGTTCTGGGATGTTGACGAAGTCATTTCAGCTTACGCTACCAGTTGAGGGTATTAATTTTTATTATTAAGTAATGGTTATACTTGGTTATGTAAACCTTTGATGTGCTTGGCTACTCACTGTAAGGGTTCTAGCTACTTGTGTATTTAATATTGGGTTTCTAGGATGATTGTCCTTAGTTCAGTAGTCTCGGTCTACCTGTGTCGGGTGGGATGTAGACACCTCCTTGTTCCTCAGAATAGTCGCCATCCCTGAGACCTTAAATGGTCAAAATCAATGAGAACCTAGGCTTGAGCGTTGCTTATGTGTCCTAGAGGTCCTAACCATTGCAGGGTAGGATGGGCGGGTAGTTAGTCTTTTTATTCTCGTCAGTTGATTGTCTCTCATTGCTTCCAGATGCTTGATGTGCATCTTAGGTCATTATGTTGTTGTCACCATTGCATGCGACATGTTCATCGTCAAATTGCTACGCAGAGTATAATGTATTTATTACCCTTGTACACATGCACACACAAAAAAATATATATTGCACTTGTTGGAGAGGTTGATGTCATGACGAATGGGAGGTTCGTTACACTTAAACTCCAGAAAATTTGCAAGGATCTCTCAAATCCACAATATCCTCAAGAGATCACCCTAGGATCTCTTCTAGACCTCACAACTCTTGAGATCTTCTATCATAGGTAGATTCACTTATATTTAACCAAACTCATTTAAACAAACCATATCATATGCATTCCTTCTAGAATTTCAATAAAACATAGGAGATTACAATAATAAAAAGTTAGGAAACCAACTCCCTTGGTAAACTCAAAGACCCCCTAGGTCTGTTCAACAAGGTAGATTTTAGAGGAAAAAATGATTCTGCATCAAGTGCATCAATATGAAATATTGTAAGCCCTGATGAATACTTTTTTGTGTGCATGGATGCATGCAAGGAAGGGCTTAGTGGAGTCCTCACACAAAAGGATCATGTGGTATGTTGAATCCTGAAAACTAAAAGAGAATGTGAGGAATTATGATACCCGTGATCTATAATTTTCAACCATTATTCATGCATTGAAAATGTGGAGACATTACCTCACGATGAGGAAATTTGATCTAAGGACAAACCACTGCGGTTTGAAACACTTTTTTGGATATCTCACATTAAATTCCATATAACTAGATTGCTCAAATTTCTTAGTGAGTATGACTTTGAAATTAAACACATCAAAGGAAAATAGAATCAATTGGTTGATGCACTCAGTAGGAGAGATGATGATATGCATATTGTATCCATGATAATGTACAAATATAATTTAAAATACCAAATTTTTGAGGCTACAAATTCAAATCAACACTATTTGAAAATAAAAGAAACATTATGGCAGGGCAATTTTTAGAAAAAAAACAAATATTATGAGTTGAAAGAGGATGGAATTCTCATGTATAGAGGCCAAGTATATATTCCAAATTCCAGAGAGATGAACAAATAATTTTTTGAGGGAAATGCACAATGCGCCATATGTTGGGCACCTAGGATATCAGAAATCAATTGATGTTGTAAGAAGCCAATACTTTTGGCCAAGAATGAAGAAAGAGGTGGTTGATTATATCTTCGAGTGCCTATGATGTCAAAAGGTAAAGGTTGAGCATAGACATCATGCTGGACTGCTATATCCAATACCCATTCCTATGTAGAAATGGGAAGTTTTTATAGTTGATTTTATTACTAATCTTCCTGGAATAGTGAAGCAACATGATTCGATCATGGTGGTAGTGGATAAATTAACTAAGGATGCACATTTTATTCTAGTGAAGACTACACACCAGGTAGTAAATATTCCAGAGATATACATGAAATAAATTTCCAGGCTACTTGGGGTGCCTAAGGAAATCGTTTCAGACAGAGATCCAAAGTTTATATCCCATTTTTGGAAATTTTTGTTCCAAGGTTTTAAGACAAATTTAAATCTCAGTACAACATATCACCTAGAATCATATGGGAAAATAGAAAGGACCAATAGAATAATTGAAGACATGCTCAGAATGTATGTGATGGACCATCCATGAAAATGGGAAGATTGTATCCACTTAGTGGAATTTTATTATAATAAGGGGTATCAAAACTTATTAAAAATAAGTCCATTAAAAGCATTGTATGGAAGGAAGTGTAACATACCAATAAGCTAGGATAACCCAACAGATAAAGTTGTTATTGAGTCAGATTTATTGAAGGAAATGGAAGAGAAAATGAAAAATATTGAGAAAAATTTGAAGGATGCCCAGTATAGGAAGAAAATTTATGCAGACAAGAACAAAGTTTTCATATATTTTAAAGTGGAAAAACATATATTTTTAAAAGTGAAATAAAAGAGAAGTTAGCTAAGATTGGATTGTTTCCCAAAGTTGGCAACAAGATATTGTGGGCCTTTTGAAATATTAGAGAAGATAGGGCCAGTTTCATACATGCTAGCTTTTCCTGCATCCATGAGAGTGCATAATGTGTTTCATATTTCCTTATTAAATAAATATGTGTCTGACCCTAGTAACATAATTGATTGAACTGTGATCCAGTTGGAACACGAAGTATATTTTCGGGTGGAACCAGTGTGCATCCTAGACCATAAATTCAAAGTGCTAAGGAGAAAATATATCGGCATGATCAAGGTCCAATGGACCTGCTATGTTTCTGAATACTCTACATGGGAGAAATACGAAACCATGTGGGAGGAATACCCACAATTGTTTGACAATTTTGAAGAAAATAGAAGCTAAAAAATCAAGACTCCATTTTTGGGTAGCTAAAGTTCTGGAACCACATCTCAAAATCCTAGTCAACCTGCATTGGGGGCCCTGATAAAATAATGGTATAGTCTGATGGAATGAGGGAATTGAAGGGAGTACATTCCTTGGTTCAACAGGTTGAGAGAAACAAGTGATTACGGTTGGAACTGTTGTTCAAGTTGTGAAATTGCAAAATTTTATTTTTCTAAGTTTTGTGATGTAAATATATGTATTTATTTTGGCATAGTATTGTGAATCAAGAACTGTGCACAATTGTAGGGGAGGGGGAATGTAACATCCCCACTAAAATCCCCAATTTAATTAATGCAAAATATAGATATAATGTATGGTTGTGTCCAAGTGATGTAATATACGAATTGCATTTCT
>ML799778.1:505603-525314 GCA_009831015.1 Picea engelmannii
ATTTTTCATCATTGCTATGTCATACTCATATGTTTTGCATGATTGCACTGATATGTTAGAATAAAAATGTTGGGAAATTTTATTTTCAACATTTGCTTTAAATTTTGATAATTTTTCATAAGAATAAGGGGTGAAGCACCACCCTAGATGCTCTGATGATTTTTATTGAGTTTTTAGGAAAAGGTGATACCAGATATATTGAGATTCTCATGCACTCTATGGTGAGAACATGTCCCCAAGTAGGAGCCTGATTTTACCCCCCCTCAGTCAATGGGTAACTAAGGAGATCATGTCTCAAGGCCCACATGTAGCAGACATGGAATGTCGAGAGCTAGATTGAACAACATATCCCAACACCCCCCCTTGATTTTCCTCCCAGCATGGATCAACCAAGGCTCATCACATTCAATCAACCTAAGGTATGGGGCATGGTAATCCAATGTCACCATGAGGTATGGTTATTCCTTTTTTTCATGCAAGATGTTGTGTTTAATTTATTGGTTATGTAAACAAGGATCTTTGGTTCAATTTAGCTAGTGGATCACTTGCTTGAGAAATTGTCTTGGTTTCCTTGTTTGACCTTAGTGGTCAGATTCTATTCCCTAGTCCAATGTTTTCATCGCCCAGGGAAAAAGGGTAATATTGGGGGGGGAGGGGACTCCCTAGGGTAATGTTTCACTCTCAATCATGCTTAACATTTTCCATCATAAATTCTTTCATATATCCCAAACTTCAGCTATGACCCATTCTCTCATGATAAGAAAGGGTTGAAGGCCAAGAGGATGATGCAACTGCTATATATGTGTGTGTGTGTGTGTATGTGTGTGTGTGTGTGTGTGTGTGTGTGTGTGTAGGGTAATGTTTCACTCTCAATCATGCTTAACATTTTCCATCATAAATTCTTTCATATATCCCAAACTTTGGCTATGGCCCATTCTCTCATGAGAAGAAAGGGTTGAAGGCCAAGAGGATGATACAACTTCTATATATATATATATATATATATATATATATATATATATATCAATCATTTCTAAATTATAAAGGCCACCATAAAATCCTTAGGCCATCTTGAGCTCTACTCCCTCTAATGGTAATCTCCCCTTTTCCGGATGTGAATGAATGCACCAATTATAAAGAAGTATTTTCCAGTAAAATATGAATCTTGAAACCTTGTAAAGGGGATTTTCAAATGACAACTAGGTATCAAAAGGAAAAATAAGGGGTTCATAATGAAAAAATTACTGAGGAAAGGGTATATCAATCAAGTAAGCACCATCTCTACAAAGGTGCTCATAGAAATGGATACCATAAACCATGAAGTAAGACTAATACCATATCACAATCACACTTTCTCTTGATGGATTTTTACTTTCCCTTGTCACGCTCAGGACCTATCTCTCTACTTGGGTAACTTATTGTTCAGGTGGTAAAACTAATAGGGTTGGATGAAGGCCCTCCCATACTCAAAATTAGTAACCTTCACAAGGTATTGGAATTGGGTAATAATTGAAGGGGATACTGGGGTGAACTTCTCTACATGGATTCTATCTAAAACATTAACTTAATTGGCTTCATTTAAGGACTAACATGTCTTATTAACATTGGTTTACTCTATCTTATATTATGTGTTGTTTTGAATTCCCTTAATATGGTTCTTTCAAGAATGTTTTGGGTTGTGCCTAGGACATCGTGCCCCATTGCAGGTTTGTCACATGTGATGAAGAGAAGTGATTCATCCAATGGCTCAATGCCCTTAGAAAATGGCTCTCACATCCTTGGAACCTTGGACAATGGACAGATGGGCTTGGTTTTGAGCAGGATGGTCTTTATGCCACACATATGGGAGGAAAGTGCCCCACAAGCTAAACAGAGCACCCCAGATATTTTTTTCATAGAGGATGGAGGAAGTTTCCTTTGGAGGCACCTTGACATCGCCTGATGATGAATTTTCACCCCTCTTGCACCAGGATGTGGCCTTTGGAGGCCTATGATGCATGGATGATTTTAGGGGCTAAATTTCACTCATGGGCTAATTTTCCATGGTTTTTCCCAAAAACAGATTCGCTATTCTAAAAATTATTCGCCTAAATTCTATAGGATAAAATTATTTTACCTTAAAAATCGTCAAACTTTTACACAAACTATATAAAATCCTTACAAATTTGAATATTTTTTACAAAAATATAGTCAAACATGTTATAGTTAGCATATGAAGGATTAGTAAGGTTCGCCAAGGCTTCTACATTTTAAAATAAATTTCCATCCTTAAAATCATCCCTGCTATGGTGTCACCTTCCTAGTTTTGACGTCACCTTTCTAGCCTTGATGCCATATTTGGAGGCTAGGGTTTGGTTGATCCAGAGGTTGATTAATGTGGCATGAGTGAGGAGACACCCCCTTGAGTAGTTGATGCATGATATTTGAAGCTTGTGTCCCAATGAAACAACTACATTTGAATCCAAAATTTGATGGCATCCTCCGATGCCACCAAAAAAATTTGCATTGTCGTCGGAATTTTTCTTTAGAAATTGTAATTTTGTTGGGTTTTTTTCAAATTGGCCCTGATGTCGTCGGATATCCGACGACCATGGTGAAGGCATCAGATATTCGAATTACACAAAATATAATTTGACTGTTTCCCTTTGACATGGACTTAGTCAACCACTCCTCACATTTATTACAGTAACGTTCAATAGTAAATTGTCGTCAAAAATCTGACGCCTATTTATTTATAAAAACATGGAATGCTAGAAACATTCTAACATTTTTCTATACTAGCGATGATTTGCAGAGGTTACAAGGACTGTGTTTCCTGTGGTGAACCATAATTATTTGATTTCTTACTATCATTACAAATATTTGAAGTGTGGAGCTTAATTTTTTAAGATCAATAATTGTGACTCAATCTTGGTAAAGAAAATGTCACATTAAAATATTCTTGATCCACAAGAACAAAATAACAATTACTTGTTAGATTGTGGGATGGAGTGACAAAAAAGGGTGATGGGAAATGATATTGTCCTTGTAGTCAATGTAGGGTATTTGATAGGAGAGTATTAAAGATCTCAACAACTAAAAGACATTGTAGGGAACATGGACACGTTGAGGGGGGGCATGAATATCATCCATTGGTAAGTTGTTCATTATAAATGCTTTAATTTAGATCATTTTTGTAAATGTATGTATCATTTTTATATTTTTTTTATATACACTAATATATTTTGATGGTTTATAATTATAAAGGAAATGCCTCCTAGGGAATATTCGCACATGGAAAATGTGGTTGTAGAACAAGTGTCGGAGGAACATGGAGTTGTGAATATTGAAGATCAAGTTAATGATCATATGGAAGATGATGATCATGTTGATAACATATTTGAGGATGATGGTACAAATACATTGATCCATGATACATTTAATGTTAGAATGGATCAGAATGATGATCATGAAAATGACGACTTTGATGATGTTCATGATTTACCTCTACTTGAGAAGGCATGTGAACCCCTTTATGAAGGCTCCAACATAACTCTTCTCTCTATTGTATTGTTGATAATGAAATTGAAGGTTATGAATGGTTTTTCAAACAAATTGATCACACAGATGTTAAGGTATGTAATATATTTCATCGATCACACACACACACACACACACACACATATATATGATCCTGATAAAGGTTATCCTTGTTTCTCTAAAATTTTTATTGTTAGTCAATAAGTAAAATTAATATGGATGAAATACTTGTTGTTAATATTTATGATATTATATTAAACATTTTTTTAAAATTTGTTGTACCAACTTGATAGCTGAATATTTGTTACCACCATCAAATATTTTACCTCGCACATATCGAGATTTATTTTCCATCATGAAAGATATTGGAATGGTGTATCAAGCAATTGATGCATGTCCTAATGATCATATTATATATTATAAATAATATGAATTTTAAACAGAATTCCCTGAATGTCATAACAGTAGATATCGAACACATCAAGTAACAACAAAGGTGTCTCGCAAGGTTCTTCATTATATTCCCATTATTCCACGATTGCAACGACTGTTTAGGTAAAAAAACTTAGTAGAATTGATTGATTTAGATTTTATGAGAAGAACAAAATGAATATAGATTATTATCAGAAGATGATTAACAAAAATTAACAAATATACAGTAAAATCAGTTTCTATTCAATAAGGAAATAAGATGAAACTGTAAAATGTAGCAGAAAACAAGATTGCTAGAACGATGGTGGCTTATCTCTGAGAAGAGATGTGACGGTTGCGCTCATTTGCCAGCAGACGATTAAAATGAGGCTCTCAAGGCCTTTTTACCAGAAATAGGAATGTCAAAAACCCTAGACATCCAAAAACCTAACCCTAGGAGATGAAGCACCAAAAGTCATGTGGGCCCCGTTTGGGTAAGTTAGTACATCAACTTCCCGGGGTTGTAACTTTTTCATAGGATCTTTGTTTTAGGCGCACAATATCCGTTGGAAAGGTATATCCAAGGAATACACATTTTTCATGTGGCGAGCCCTACACATGTTGATTGTGAAGAACCCTGAAAATGTTGTTTAGGGCTTCAAAATGGCCCCGGAAGTCAAGGACTTGAAAACTAGGAAAAAACTACCAAACTGGAAAGTTTCCAAAATGATTCGGTTGGAATATATGGGAGGCCACTGAAATCCATCTGGATCAATCATCCCTCCTTAGGAAGAAATGGTCTCCATTGTTTTGAGTGCCCCCATTAGATGAGGAAATTTCAGCTAAATTTGGCCCCGGGTGAGCCACTTGCCTTGGTGTAGGAGTTGCCCTTCTTTAACAACTCGATAAAGATGGATCCTTTGCTAGTGAGTGCCCTTAACCTGTTTGTCCAAAATCTGATCATTGGTTTCCTTTTGTATGCAGTCAGGGTTGAGCTATGTTGGTGTCAGTTGTTCAGTTATCTCTGAGGTGTCCAATAATGGTGGGAAATAAGGTCGAAGGAGATCCACGTTGAACATTGGATGCAGGCCAAGGAAAGGAGGAATGTTGAGCTCAAAATCATTATCACCCACAACCTTGGTGATGGTGTACGACCCATAAAGGAGTGGGTGAAGCTTCCTATGGGGTTCGGTAAGGCATTGTTTCTACAAATGCAACCAAACATTGTTGCCCACCTAAAATTTATGTGGCACCCAGTGTTGATCATGGAACTACTTGTACTTTTCATTGAACTTATGTAGGATATCATGAACATATTGACGGATGTGATGGATCCACTCAATGAACCGGGTGGCTTTTTCAGCTTCAGCTGGAGCAGGATATGATTCGGTTGAGGTGACCGCAAGGGTAGTGCAACATCTATGGGACCGAATGGTTAGAATCCTGTAGCAACCCCAATCGTCACAACATGTGATGCATAACCAATGCAATAACTAATAATATTTTTTTTTTAAAGAAACAAGGTAATAACAACAACAATCAATCAACGCCACTAGACGATGAACTCCACGCACACAATTCAGGAAACAAACAATCAAAACAACCTAGCATACTAGCACATCAAGCAGTTGGAAGCAACATATGACAATTAATCAGTCGAAAAATAGAAACTACTACCCACCCATCCTACCTTGCAAGGTTAGGACTTCCAGGACACATAAGCAACGCTCAAGCCTAAGTTCCCATCGATTTTGGCCATTTAAGGTCTCAAGGCTGGCGACTGTTCTGAGGAAAAAGGAGGTGTCTACATCCTGCCCAACACAAGCAAGACCATGCCTACTAAGCTAAGGAAACATCAATCAATCCAAACATAAAAACTTTAACGACACATTAGCTAGCACCCTCCCGACAAGCGGGAGATAATCACATTAACACAATAAAACAAGTACAACCTTTATTACAAAACAACACCATCCACCTCAGGAGGCACATGATCCTAAGCCAGGCTTCATATGCGCTTATAGATCAACGTGCGCAATGACCCAATCATAAGGTGTCACGTTGCCACAATGCGACAAGGAGCTAAGAACACACACGCAAACAATATAATTCTAAACCTTCAACCAAACATAAAATCTGTGTGCTTGAAATCCCACTGGCACTGATATACATTATACGACTCCAATAGATGAAGGCTCTCTAATCAATAAAGAAAAAGGGAGGTAGAGTGATTATAAGAGACACATTTAAGTTGATGCAACAACTAGATGTAATTCAGTAGTAAATTACTGTAATAAGGACTAAATCACCGCATAAGTAGCCAACCACCATCTAAAAGTAAGGGAACCTAACCATCATTAAGAAACGCTATACCTTCCATTAATTTACAATCCCCTTTGCATTATTCTAAAGAATAGAGAAACTTATAATTAAAAATGGAAGGTTACAATTTTCATAAGAATATTTTATTAACAACATCAAAGAATTCAAGGGTTCCTTAATTAGATCCCTGTCGTAAAAACAATTTAAAACTATTAAGAGCATCAATGCATTAAACACGATATACAATTAAATCTACTGCTATACAAATGAAACTATAATGAGACATAAATCACCACAACATAATTAAATTAATTAAAACTATTAAAAATGTTAACGCCATCATAACAATCATATCACTGTCAATGGGAGGATGGTAATGAGGGTCCCACTCATTACTTGAACTTATAATAATTACATCGTAGTCAGTTCCTATTCTAGCTTCTTGATGGACGGATCTTATAGTCATAGTGTTGTTTCAAGGTTAATTTGAGGGTTAATTCCTCTTTTTGTACTCTGTAACTTTTTGTCTTTTATGAGCTGAAAGATTTATTTTGGATTACTGTTATGAACGCTATGAAAATGATATGTGTGTTGTTGTTATAAAGCTCATTTCCTTTTTGGTCCTATGTCAAGGACAGTTGTAAGAAAACTACACATTTTTTAATATAAAGAGAATTTCCTGTGGAATCATCATTGTCAGAGGTTCTAACCACCGACCTATTGATTTCGACTATACAACTTTTGTAAGGACAATTATATTGCAGTCTGGGAATTTTTCAATTTAAAATAAAAACTGATTTTTTAAAACATGCCTTTTAAACATGCAAAGTTTTCAAAGATATGGAAATGTCTTTTGATTTGAGTCACCAATTTTATAACAGGTAGCCAAGTGTCTTACCTATACAACATCGTAATTTATTCCTCAGAATTCTAAATTAGAATTTTCAGACTATGACAGACTATATCTAAACTATACCATTCCTAGATTACTTGGAAGATTGCTCTAATAGGATATTCTCTCTCGTGGGCCATTTATTTACACATTTCTTGGAACTGGATTAGAATTTCCATCTTGTACCATTTCTGGAATTAAAATCTCCTTCATAATCAAAATCTCTATATTTAGTTAATATCTCGGTGTATTTACTAAATCGTTTGCATTTATTCAAAAGAATATTAAAGATGGGTGCACTTAACCCAAGGATCAAGGAATTAGAAATGGCTACACTTGCCAACTATCCAGAAGGAAGACTCACAAAACAAGAGATAATTAAACAAATAAAATTTTGTATTAAAAGCATCAATTTTCCCAAGTAAACTCAAAGATCGCGGATGAAAAAAACAAGGAAATCTCAGAACAAGAAGGCAAGGGAACCACTATTGGCCAAAATAAAATTAAAGGCCAAAATTAATAAATACAACACAATCCCAACACGAAAGTAAATAGGAAATAGAAATTCGCCCACAAGGATGCAACCAATGCCATGCTCAGAAGTCACAAAACATGCATCAAGGGATTCGCTTATGGCCCACAAATTTTTACATGCAAAAATCATGCCATTCCACTTCAATTTTTACGCACAACTTAAGGCCATTAAAACGATTCTGTCAAGAGGTTTGACAGAGAGAGAGAAGGAAAACGTCTACTTTGTTCGAGGGTTAGGTGCATGGGTAAAAGGTAGGAACGAACAAGACGTAGCAGTGCTCAACACGCTATTGGGTGGAGAAGGCGACCATGAGAAGTCACACAGAGTAAATTTGTCAAGCATTATCACCAAACTTCAATTGTCAATTCAATCCCAACCGAACCACCCAATGATTCATGAGAAAATTCATTGGAATTCCTGTAACCACACAACTCGAACTTGGAGAGAAGCCCTCGTTGCAATCTTCTAAATCTCTTCATGGGTTATCCATACACTTATACACAAGTATGGTTCTACTTGGACCATGCAATGATCTAATCAACAATTAATCAACTGATGTCAAGCAAGTTTTACCTTACAAAAAGGGGACATACAACTCAAATTCATGGGATTGAGCACATATAGGTTGTTTTGGAACAAACAAGTATTATCTTGCAAGGATACACAAAGATATGATTACCACCATGCAAATCAATCATCCATAGATTATTCTCTGTAACAAAACTAACACAGAATTCAATCTTGTGAAAAAGAAAAGAACACAGAGTAAAATGAAATAATGGCCCGAGACCCAAAATGCAATCTTACACAGTAATAATACAAAAACACATTAATCCAAGTAATAATACAAATGCAATGATAATCCCAAACCAGAACCAGAAACTGCAAATAAAAACACAGTAATAAAACAAAGCTCAGAAACATAAATTTAGTTACCCTTTTTACAATTTCACACGACGCTCTATCGATGAGATAAAAATTCATATGTATAAAATAAACAAGTATTTTTCTTTTAACAACATCTACGCAAGCGTGATTTCGACATTAACGAAATGCATGAACAAGAAATTTAGCTATTATTCAATACAAAATTATGCACATGCGTACCGTAGCCAAATGCGAAGAACCATAAGTGATTGTCCCACGCTTGCACTCCATCCAACTCTGACTTTCCAACGAATGAGACCTCCTTGGTACCTCCCAGCCAATGCTAGGGGTACTCTTCTACCCCTTGAGCCCCCCCAAGCCGAAAAGGGGAAACACACACAATACCATAGAATGCTAGCTTCTCATCTTTCCTCGCAAGGTCGAGCTACCACTCGTCACCCAATATGGGTATCCCAACTCCCACAAGTGAAAATTCAGTCAAGATAAAATTTTGGTAGTGTAACGTTACGCAAGTCAGATCTCCCTATACTCCTCCTCCCCATCCTTTTTATAGAGTTTCTTATTCATTACTTTCCCAAACCTTCATTAGATTCCTTCTTCATTTAATTAATTAGGAAAAAACCTCCCCCGTACAGATATCGTCTGATCCCCTAGTTGCACCAGAAAATCAATTTTATTAATTAATTAAATTTTCCTATTTCCATCACCCACCTAAAAGTGTTCCTAAAAACTTTTCTCGGTGTCCCATTATTCACTTACAATTCTTAAATGACTTACGCCTTACTTAATTCCTAGTTGATTTCATAAATAGAAAGTTCCAAAGGCTAGATTCCTTTGTAAGTTAGACATTCCCCTTTTTATTTAAGTTTCCCCTTTTCTTTAAGTTTCCCTTTTTCTTTAAGTTTCCCCCTTTTTCTAACTAGGTTAAGAATTAGTAGGTTTAGAAAAAAACAACCAATTACCCCTTTTATTAATTAAACCTTTATTAAAATTTCACCTTTAATTATTAATGCTTGAATTTTCTTTACCCCCTTCTTGTTACATGTCTAATTAGTTTTTTTTTTTTTTCAAAGATTCTACTCAGACCTAGGTTTTCAATTCACTAGGCTTGGAAACAGTTCTTAAGGGAAAAAATTGTATTTAAACTTTACTTATCACATCATTCCTTTAAGGCCGACCAGGTCCTAAGGAGGCATAGTTTTCTAGGCATTAGGTTTATTAACTTACTAGTTAAAATTGTGACGTGCCCTTCAAGACGCACTACGTGCTCCAAGGGTGCCACTCACCTCTTTATGTTTTCTTTGCACGATGTGACCTTCAATACGCACTACATGCTCCAAGGGTGCCACTTGCCTCTTGATTGAATTTGGTAGATGTCAAACCCCTGGATTCAATACTCCTTCAAGTGATCTTGTGGGATACTAAGGGTCTCTAAGGAATAAGGAACCTACCTTATTGTGTGCCCCTTAGAATCATCGTGAGTGACTGTCACAGTCTTCCCTCATGGCATCGTGGGTCTCTCAAACTAGGTAATCGTTAACCTACAGTTTGAGCCATGGCAAGAGTGCTAGTAGGCTATGGCAGGGTTGTTGCCACACCTCTCCCTCAATGTCTCTGGTTTTCATGCATGACCCCTTTACTCCAAATGTGGGTCTAGTCGACAAGCTATCGTCAACTTGCATCCATCAATGAATCATTTCAGCAATAACAATCAACATAATAATATCTAATTATATGTACATATGTCATATCAACAACATTCAAACCCTAACAGTCCACTCCCTAACTCGATCCAGAGTCCAAGGGGTTTCATCGATGCCTCAACATCCTCAATGTCTAGAGTCCTGCACACTCAGGAGAACCCAGTCAATAGCACTTGTCGATGTAAATGCAACAAAATAAAATATCATCAAATCCACAATATCTCATAATCATAATCAAAACAACCAATCGTATAAAGAACCGGATCACTTGCACACAAGTGTCCTCAAAGAATAAGTCCGCTCAGTGTGTGCAAGAGCGGGATGTTACAAATACCAACCCCACATAAAAGGGGATGTGGCCAGTTGAGCTATGCAAGGCTCGGTTGTAGCTATCTTGGACATAGGGAAGACTCTCATCACATGTGTGAGGGTGCTTGGAATTATACATGTGCGGGATATGCATGATCATTCGATTTACGACCTCAGTTTGGCCATCTATCTAGAGGTGGAAGGCCATGGATTTGTTGATATTGGTGTCCAGCAGTGACCAGAGGCTCGACCAGAATGTGATGAGAAATCGACTATACTAATCTAACTCAATGTTTTGTGGGACTCCAAAATGTACCCAGACTCATTCAAAGAAGATTTTGGTAGTGACCTCTGTTGTGATGCTCTTCTTGCAGACGACCAGAATCGCCATCTTAGAAAAGCGATCAACAACCACAAAAACACATTTGTTTCCCCACTTGGTGGATGAGAGGCCGGACATGTAGTCCATGGATATGGATTCCCATGGCCTGTTAGGAGTAGGAAGAGGGGTGTACAAGCCCTATTTCTTAGTGGCCGGTTTGGAAATAGCAAAGGAAGTGCAAGACCTTATATACTGGCTAACCTCATGTCGTAGTTTTGGCCAGTAGAAATGTTTCTGCAACATTTCCACTGCCTTTTCAATGCCGAAGTATCCTACCACCCGAACGTAGTGGGCTTCCCAAGTCATATTCTCTCACTCACTTGATGGAATGCAGATATGGCCCAGATGACATAGCATCCCATCCTGAAGATGGAAATTAGTGGCAACTGTGTTTGTGCCCAACATTTGATAGGTAGTGGCGAAGTCTGGGTATGACTCATAGAGTTGGAGACATCTAGAGGTCCCATGGCCCCACAAGAGTCTAGCACCATGGTAAGTGTTGTGATTGGAAGTTTATTGAGGCAATCAGTGACATGGTTGGTGATTCATGTTTTATACTTGATGTTGAGGTGGAATTGATGCATGTGGCCACTTCTGATGGTGGTCATTCTGAAATTTGTCTTGTGTCTTCATGAACTGCAGTGGCTTATGATTAGTGTGGATGAATATATCCTTTCCAAAAATGTAATGTCTCCATTGGTGATAGTCTTGCACAATGGAGTACATTTCTTTGTCATAAGTAGGGTACTTACAGACAACATCTGATAATGTCTCACTATGATAGGCCACGAGGTGGTCGTGCTGAGTGAGAACAATGCCCACAACATAGTCTAAAGCATCTGTCTCGATATCAAAGGGTTTTTGCATGTCCGATAGTGAAAGTACTGGGGTTGAGCACAAGCACTTATTAAAATAATTGAATGCTTATTGTTGGAATCGGCCCCACACAAATTTTTCCTTACCACCACAACTGGTTACTTGGCTGAGGGCCCATGCAATATGGGAGAATCCCAACATGAACATGCGGTAGAAATTAGCAAGGCCTAAGAACCTTCAAAGCTCATTGAGTGTGGTTGGGGTTGGCCAGTCACGGATGACTTGTATCTTGGTTGGATCCACATGTGCACCATGTTTATGAACAATGTATCCCAAGTAATGGACCTTTTCCATGCCGAAGGATAATTTTTCCAAGTTGGTGTATAGCTTATTCTACCGCAAGGTGTGTAAAACCTGTTGAATATGTTGCAAGTGTTCTGCCCAAGTATTTTTGTAAATGAGAATTTCATCCAAATACACCACTACAAAAGTATTGGTGAATGGTCACAAGATATCATCCATCATCCTCATGAAAGTGGTTGGAGCATTTTTCAAGCCAAAGGGCATGACCAACCATTCGAAAATACCTTCCTTTTACTTGAAGGTGGTCTTACATACATATGTATGTTCTATTGGGAACTCGTGGTAGCCAGAATTTAGATCAATCTTACTGAAGTATTTGGCCTCCATGAGATGATCAAGGAGTTCGTCAATTCGGGGAATCGAGTACTATAACACCCTGGGTTTTGAAACCCCATTTTAAATAATGTATTGTTACAAGACTGAGAGGCCAGAGTGCCCAAAGAATTATTAAAAGGCTAGTGTGCCTAAGAAATGTAATGTTTTGATCATTATTAATAATAAATACATTGTTGGCTGCCAAATGGACAAGGACTAGAGTTATAGGGGGCTATGATTCCACAAGAGAGGAGGCTTGAGGGGATAAATGTTTATTTCCTATTTTAGTTACCCTTTTGTCTAAGGGAGTAGATCAATTGCATGATATTCTTGGGGGAGGCCAGGAGGTTCTTGATTCCCCATGAAAATACTTAAACCCATCCCTGGTCTGATTGGGGGGTTGGCTCATTCTCTCATTCACTTATTCTTTCATTCCATTCTTTCCCTCACACATTCATTCATTGATTTTTCATTATTTCTCACCTTGGGTGGAGATATCACTCCATTCATTTCTGTCACCCATTCATCTTCCTCATCCATGTCTTTTCTTCGGGAAAGAAAAACAAATTGTTGAAGAGCATCCATGGTATCATTGGATATAGAGGTCACTGGTATAATCCATCCATGACTTGAGGCATGCACTTCTGAGATGTATTGGCTTGTTTCTAGCTTTGTTCACAGTTGCGAATCCTGAGAGTTCCAACATGGAGATTCTATACCAATTGTGTTGGAGCCCTGGAAGGAGAAGGACTTCCCGAGGGACTACGTGGCAGAGAAGGGTGGAGGTCCATTCTCCTGGGTGGTGCAAGCTGGGTAGAAGAGAGATGGGTACTTGGATTGTTGTGAGTGCTGGGAAATATTGTGAGAGATTGAGTGCTAACTAGTTCGGGAAGCCAAGTAACACTCTGGAACCGTCCTTGTGGATTAATAGCACTAGCTCGGGGGTGACAATGATGTTGATATTTGGAGCAGTAGTGTCTACGGTTGGGTGGAACATCCTTGGTCTGCAACCAGTTGGTGTCTTCTTTTATAAAGATAAGTGCTCTCTGTTGTGGTATTATTTATCTGTATATGAATGTGTTTAGCTCTGTATTTATTTATTGTTTAAAATTCATCTTTAGAATATGCATGCTTGATGGTTATTTTTGTGCATCTCATTAGATATTTTCTTTTATGAATCCTTATTAATTTAAAAAGATGTCGGTAAGAGAAAGAAGTCCAAGAATGGGCTTGAAGGTAGCGTACCTCAGCCTGTGGGTGGAAGGGTGTGTTACAGATTGGTATTAGAGCTTCTGGTTGAAACATCGGGCTGGTATGGGTCGGGTCTGTTGGTCAGATTCTCGTGGTTGAGATCGAATTTTGACCGTGAAGTTGAAAATCTCAGGAGGAATGGCATTGCAGAATATATGCAGGATCTAGAACGTTAGAGATGCTTTGTAAGGGTTCGAAGGATCGTGACCATCCCTTTTGAATTCGGGAGAGATTGACACTATGGGATCAAGAGAGATATGGGATCATTGGATCAGAGGGCAGGTGAACAAGGGTCATCCAATGAAGGTGAAGAAAAGGTTAAGTCACAACCATCAGATCTCATTGGAGAGAAATCAACGGTGGGGAAGCATTACGGTGATCAAGAAGAAAATTAATTTTTCTGCAATTTGTGAGTCTACAATCACTCAGGATCGTTAATATTTATAGATCAACAAATAAATGGTGGATATCGATCCCACTATGAATGAGCATCTTCACTTTGCGGAGATTGGCAAGGAAATTAAAGAGTGAGCGAGTTGAGTCTCTGCAGTCACTCGTGGCCATTGATATTCAAGCAGGGGACACATGGCAGGAGATCCCGCACTCTGGCGGATAACCACTTCAGAAGAAAGATGGATGTGAAAATCCATAACTCCCGAAGTACCAAAGTCCAGAGTTAATACGGTTCATCCAATAAGGGAAACACGCGTCGGCATATTGGTCAATTCAGGAATTCAAAGTTTGAGAGAATTGGAGTGTGCTATTATGGAAACTCTTGAAGCCTGAAGAGTCGAAGTGGTGGGGCATGATGACATCAAATCGAGGTGATGTGGACCCTAGAAGGTTAATAATTTGAGAAATTCTGAGTTTGGGAGACTTGAGGAGTGCAAGCGTAAAATATTCCGAAGCTCGAAGAGCCGAAGTGCTTCATAGCCATTGATCTGTGAGAGACACGCGTCAACAGATCGTCAAATTTGGGTGAAAGTACTCCAAAAGAAAGTGAAGGTGGAGAGTTTGAAACTCCCGAAGCCCAAAGAGTCAAATTGATTGATAGTTGTTGATCTATGAGAGACACGCATCGACAGATTATCGACTTTGGGTGAAATCACTCCTGGAGAAAATGAAGGTAGAGAGTTTGAAACTCCCAAAGCTCAAAGAGCCGAAGTGATTCATAGTCATCGATCTACAAGAGGACATGCGTCGGAAAATCGTGAACTCCAGGTGGAAGCGTTTCGGGAGGAAGCAAGTGGGGGAAGTTGAGACTTCCGAAGGCCAAACTCCTGAAGTGTGGAGTCCCGAAGTGGATCTTGATCGTTGATCATGAAAGAGGACGAGGACTGTTGATATGGTCTTCACTAAAGGTTCTGGAGTTGCGAAGCACCAGGAGGGTAATCCATGGGTCACAACCCAAGGTCACAAGCAAGGAAGGAGCTAGTGCCTGTTAGTGTGAGATTGGAATAGGGCACTAAGGAAGCAGGGCCCCTGGATGTTCATCGATATGTGAACAGAAAATCAATATTGGGGGACCATTGCGGGGAGAGGAGGAAAAATTAGTGGACGTGCTAGTTCGCAGCCCACTATTTTCCAGCATCGTTGATCTCATTGGGACAAGGGATCAAAGACCATGATTTAAAGGAGATGTGGGTGAGAAATTTTCAGATTGTGGTGACATAGATCTCTGATAAGGAGAGAGCATGTTGTCAGCCCATAATTATTGTTTACCATTGATCTTATCCCTTGATCAATTTTCAACCACACGATCTCCGACACAGAAATTTCTAACACAAAAAGCGCCAGGAAGGACTTGGTCACGGTTTTGAGCCCTGGTCACCTGGGGAAGTGGTTTGAAGGGAGTGCTTGTGAAGAATTAAATTATGTATCAGATAATGGATAACATGGAAGTGTTATATGGTGCAGATTGATACATATATATTCTTCATGAATTGAGAAGAAAAATGACCTTTAGCATTATTGACAAATGTTGTTTATCGTATGCATAATTCTAACAAAATGGTCACTTGCACATTTTGAATAATTAAGAGATTAAAAATATCATCTTGGAATGAAGATTTGAGAGATAGGAGAAGGTGAGGAAGCCTCTATCCATGAGGGAGAGGTCGAAGGCTAGAATACCAGAGTTGGTAATGCAGAGACGAAATCGAATGGACGAAAGGGAAGAGGAGAGAAGGAAACATTAATAGAAACTATAAGAATCCTGAAAATAGAAGTGAAAAGCTACAAAGTAGACAATGAGAGACTTATGACATAGAAAATTTAGATAAATGCTCGATTGTTGCAGATCTTAAATCAATTGTAGAGGCAAACAAAGAAGGGATCAAACTCAAAACAAGAGGAAGAAAGAAAGTTTCATGAAATAATAGAGGATCATGGAAGAGATGGTTATTCGAGAAGTGTCAGCATAACTCATAGACACCACTCACCTCCTTACTAAAAAAGAAAGTTTTATGCATCGTAATATTCCATAAATAGTCCAGAGGTGTCTCCAGTTAGGCACTAGAGAAGGAGACAAGAAGTGGATATTTTTCAAGGAGAGCTGAGGAAGCTTAAGCCACCCTCCTTTGATGGTGAAAAATAAATTGAATATGATGTCGAAGCATGGTTTCTTGGACTCAAGACGTATTTTCAATTGCATAACTATTCATCAAACCTAGAAGCCAGGATTTCCACCTACCATTTACACGGTAAAGTTGCAATGTGGTGGGATCAACTGAAGCAAGTTGAACATATTAATGAGAGTAGGATCACTTGGAAGTAGTTCAAGAAGTATTTCCAGAAGGAGTACCTCTCAGATCATTTCTATGACAAGAAAATGCAGGAGTTCTTTGAACTCAGACTGGGAAACATGTCTATGGAACAATATGAGAAGAAGTTCTTGGGATTGTTAAAATATGTTGGGTTTATAAACAATGAAAGGTAAAGATACAAAGGGTTTTGAGTGGAATGCCAATCTTTTATAAAGAAAATATTAGGTATGATGATCCCAAGACCTTGACTGAGGCCATCAGGAAGGATAAATACATGTATGAGCAAGACCAGGGAAGAGAATCCCTGCAGAAATCTTGGAAGGATAAGAAGAAGGAGAAGTATGATCAGACGAGGAAAGGATTCAAACCTCCCTTCAATAGGAATGAGCCTAATAGAAATCATCAAGATCAGTATGCTAAGGTTGAATCCAAGAAAGAAGACTCCATGGGAAAAAGGGGAAGACCACCAATCCAATGTTGGGGATGCAAGGAAGATCACTTGTACAAGGATTTCCCACAAAGAAAGGACAGAGTAAAGATTATGCAAAACATATAAGAGGCTACAACAATCGAAGATATGGGAAGGATTTATGTAGCCTTAGATGACCAACAAGCGGAATACCATTCCAATGTGATTGAGGTGGAAGGTAATATCATAAACCAAACTGTTTCTATTTTAATTGATTCGGGAACAAGTCATTGTTACATTGATCCTTAAATAGTGGATAGATTACATTTGGAGAAAAGTAAGCTTGGAAAAAAAAGTTTGGTTTAGTTATCCACTGTAACCAAAAGGAGAATCCATGATATGCTCAGAAGTTAGTCCATAAGTCTTAATGGTGTGAATACTAGTGTTGATTTGAATATCATACCCTTGGGGTCTTATGATATTCTAATTGGAATGGATTGGTTGGACAAGCATCATGCTATCCTAGATTCTCATAGCAAGACATTTACATGTCTTTATGGAGATGGAAAACAAAGCCAGTGAAAGGAGTTCCAAGACCCATCTCTATAAAGGAGATTTCAGCCTTACAGTTGAAGAGATGTTTTAGAAAAGAATGTCAATTGTATGCAGCTCATGTGGAAGATCCAAAAAATACAAAGGGGCCAAGCCTTGAAGATATTTTTGTACTACAAGAACTTGAATATGTATTCCAAGAAATACTAGGGTTGCCACCAAGAAGGGAGATATATTTCTCTGTTGATTTAGTTCCAGGAGCTGCCCCAGTGTCAAAAACACCTTACAGAATGAGAACACCAGAGTTAAAATGATTACAAATGCAGTTGGAGGAATTGTTGAAGAAAGGGTACATACGTCCAAGTGTTTCACCTTGGGGAGCACCAATACTTTTTGTCAAAAAGAAGGATGGAACCTTGAGGTTGTGTATTGACTTTTGACAACTGAACAAGTATACTATAAAGAACGAGTATCCTCTACCCGGAATTGATGACCTCTTTAATCATCTAAGAGGAGAAAAGATATTTTCAAAGATTGACCCGAGGTTAGGATACCATCAGGTAAGGATCAAGGAACAAAACATTCATAAGACAACCTTTAGGACCAAGTATGGGCATTATGAATTTGTAGTGGTGCCATTTGGACTGACCAATGCACCAACTGTCTTTATGTGCTTAATTAATGGCATATTCAGAAATTATTTGGATAAGTTTGTCATAGTATTCTTGGATGACATACTTGTCTATTCCAAGTCTAAAGAGGAGCATGAACATCACTTAATAATGGTATTGCAAGTGTTGAGATAACATCAATTGAATGCCAAGATGAGTAAGTGTTCTTTTTATCAAAAGCAGATCCATTACTTGGGACACATTATTTCAGAGCAAGGCATAGCAATATATCCAGAGAAGATCGAAGCCATTAGAGGATGGCCAACACCCAGAAATGTGTCAAAAGTCAGATATTTTATGGGATTAGTTGGTTACTACAAAAGGTTCATAGTAGGGTTCTATAAGATTTCTCATCCCATCACTTATTTTCAAAAGAATGGAACTAAATTTGAATGGACACCTAAGTGCGAAGAGAGTTTTAATCTGTTGAAGGAATTACTTACTAGTGCACCTGTGTTAAAGACGGTTGACCCAAATGAAATTTTTGTGGTATGTACAGATGCATGTAAGGAAGGAATTGGGGGAGTCCTCATGCAAAGTGGACATATCATTAGTTATGAGTCTATAAAGCTTAAGGAACATGAGAGGAACTATGCCACACATGAATTGGAGCTTCTTGCCATTGTCCATGCCTTGAATATGTGGAGGCATTATCTCATGGGGAAGAGATTTGAATTAAGGACAGACCACATTGGCCTGAAGTATCTTTTTGAGCAACCAACCTTGAATGCCTAGCAAATAATATGGCTGAAATTTTTAAGTGAATATGACCTCGATATCAATCATATCAAAGGAAAAGAAAATAAATTTTTCGATGCACTTAGTAGAAGAGTGCATTTCATGCATGATACTGTTGTCAGTATGCATCAATCGGACTTGAAGAGAAAAATTTTAGATGATCTTGTTACAGATCAGCATTACCTACAGGTAAAGTAAATATTGTAGCAAGGAGATGTACAACAGAAAATAAAGGAGTATGAGATAAAGGAAAATGGATTACTCATTCATAAGAATAGAATCTATGTTCCTAGATCCGGAGAACCGAGGAATTTGGTATTGAAGGAAATGCATGATGTTCCTTATGTTGGACATCTCGGTTACCAGAAAAAGATTACAGTAGTAAGAAGCCAATTATTTTGGCCAGGAATGAAAAAGGATGTTTTTTATTACATCGCTCGATGTATGGAATGTTAGAAGGTGAAGGTTGAGCATAGGCACCCAACAGGTTTGTTGCAACCATTACCAATTCCAGAGAAGAAATGGGAGGTGATAACCATCGATTTCATAACCAAATTACTCAGGACGACAAGGAAACATGATTCAATCATGGTGGTGGTTGACAAATTAACAAAGGCTTCTCATTTTGTTCCTGTAAAAGAAACACATACAACAGCTAATATTGCAGAAATTTACATGAGGGAGATTGCTAGGTTGCATGGGATACCTAGGACAATTGTCTCGAAAAGAGATACAAAGTTTACCTCCAATTTATGTAGGGGATTGTTTAAAGGATTTGGTACAAATCTAAAAATTAGCACAACATACCATCCCCAATAAGATGGAAAAACAAAGAGGGTCAACCAAGTAATTGAAGATATGCTGAGAATG
>ML799779.1:0-32418 GCA_009831015.1 Picea engelmannii
TTGATATCTTATATAATGCTTAGCTTTTTTCTTTCCAAATTTATCAGTATCAACATTTTCTAATATTTCATCATCAATGTTGATAGATTCTCCTACATATTTCAATTTAAAGTTTATATTAAAAAACATAACCCGAACACAAATTCACTAAATTATATATACTTGAGTGCTCATCTTATATTAATCTAAATTTATGTACACATACCTATATGTGATTCTTCTTCTGATTCAATTTTAGTTTCAATGTCTTCTTCGACATTATGAGACAAATCTATTTCTATTTTTTGAAAAACATCAAAATGTAATTACAATCAATTATCTTATTTACAATATTTTTAATTTGAATTCTATACTTTGAATTTTGTACTTTCTGAATACAGTCCCAATGTGTGTCGTGTGCTTGATCATCATATCTGTATGCATACCTGGTTGAACTTCTTCTTGTCGAAAATCTCTATTGACATTATCATCATTTATTTCTTCAATATTCGCACGTTCTTGTTTCTTTCTCTGATAAAGCTCTTTCCTTTGCTCGATTTGTCGAGTATCATCTTGAGTGCGATCATATTTTCTCTTGCACAAACTTTTGTTTCCCATGATTTTTATAGTTATCTGTAAAATATATGTTCAGCAAAGACTTCACCTTGAAAAAATGCTCAACATTTATCTTTCAACGCATAAATTGTTATTCCAATAAAAACTTCAACAAACATCATTTACCTTATTCAACAAAAACCAAAACGATGATTCGAAACTTTGTTTAAGTGTTTTAAAAAACCACCATGTATCGATATTGAAACTCCGATTAAGCCTATGGAACAGAGGGAATAAAGAAAAAAAGAAAAGAATATAGCGACAATCAGTAATAGAAATGCTTTGAAATCCTTATCCTCGATCTCATATCTTTTTGTTCATTTGATGTATTGTGTTAAATTTGTTTGGTTGCAATCCTATTTATACAATTTGGTGCGAAAAAAACCTATACGACGTGTCGTTTCATATTTTCTGACAGTTGGAATTCGTCCAACAGTCTTTCGGCCGAAAGAATTAGTTTTTCGGCCGAAAGATCTGGAAACCATTTAGTTTGATGGATTCCGTTAGATTTTAGCTTTTCGGCCGAAAAATTATTTTTTCGGCCGAAAAAATGAAATTGCAACTAAAAACCAAAACCAGAGAAATGCCCCAAGCATAACTAAACTTCAGAGGTTGCGGACTCCTACAAACATTGAAAATTTTGTTTCAAAAATGACACCAGCATTTCCAAAATTGAATCTACTTTCAATTCGTATATTTTGTTTTCATTTTCTTTATTTTTATCTAATTTTATTTATTTTTTTAAAAAAATCACTATATAATATTTTCAGCAAACATTATGATTCGGTGAAATGAAATATCGATATCTCAAAAAATATACAGTGAAAAAATTTGAAAAAAATATATTTATAATCCTTAAACTGTTCTTTTCAAAAGGGTATATTTAAATTTTAGTTTTAAGTAAAAATTAAGATATATACAAGGTGTAGAAAAACATGTTTTTAAACTCTGCAACGTTTTCAGCTTGGTCAACTTAAACAAATTCTAGAAATTATAATATTCATCCGTTAAATTCAAAATAATAGTCATAATAAAATAGAGTCTTTGTACATTGTTGCAGTATATTTTGTTTCTTCAAAACATAAGTTTAATAATATATACATTGTTGTAGAAATAAGTAACTCATTATCATTCATTTCATGTTTAAGAAACATACTGTTAAACAATTGTCAAATTGACATATCAAATAGTGATAAAAAAAAATTGAAAAATAGTCATTGGAAAGCTAACACAATTCTTCACAAGTTTTTTTTTTACTATAAAGTGAAATTCTAAATAAACAAAATACTTATATATGTCGGAAGTTGAATAACTTGTGAAAATACAGTTTTTTTTCTCATAAAACAAGAAAAAGTGTAACCCATCTTCATGATTTCACCCCCATACCAAACAAAAAAAGAAGTCAAAGAGACCATCTTGAAGGAGAATTTAAAAAGATTAAACCAACTACTTTTGATCGAGAATCCAGGAGAGGAGAAGAATCCAAGGCATGGTTGTTGGACATCAAAAAAATAATTCAAAATCTACAACTATTCCAGCAACATGAAGGTCAGAATGACCATCTACAATTTGAAGGGGAAGGCCAGCATTTGGTGGAAGGACATGAAATTGGCTAAGGGCCTAAAGGAGAAATAGTTGGAATGGTATGACTTTAAGAAGTATTTTAAAAAACAATACATTTTTGAAAACTATTATGAAAGGAAGACAAAATAATTCTATGAGTTACGATTCAGACAAATGACGATGGAGGACCTTATAAATAAATTTATGGAACTACTAACGTTCGTACCGTACATCCGGGAGGATAAGGTAAAAATACAACGATTCTTAAGCTGTTTACCACAATCCTACAGGGACATAATTGAATTTGACAACCCCAAATCCTTGAGTGGGGCATTTAGGAAAGCACGAATGTGCTATGACCAGTATAAACAATGGGTAGAGTTTCCCAAGACCTGGAAGGATAAGAAGAAATATGAAATAAACCAGTAGAAGAAGGGATACCAGCCAGCTCCTTATCAGAATGCAGCAAAAATTTTGCCAAGGAAAGATTTTCACTCCAATCATACGAACACACAAGGTAGCAGTAAACCGGTAAACCTAGGAACAAAGAAGGTTGGTAACAACTCACGTGATCCATTAAAGTGTTGGGAGTTTGGAGAGCCTCATCTAAGGAGGAACTATCCATGTTTAATTGCAACAAATATAACTATTGTTCACAATGTGCAGGAAGCCTCGACAGTGGGTGACATGGGCAGAAGTTTGCATCGGATAAATGCAGCCATAGATGGTCGACAAGCTAACCACCAGTCCTCGATGGTAGAAATCAAAGGTAAAATCCATGACACTCAAATTTATGTTTTAACTGACCCTAGAGCTACATTAAGTTATATTACTCCCGATGTAGTAGAATCGAATAAACTTAAGAAATAAAAGCACGAAAAACCATGGCTTGTACAACTAGCAACACTTGTTAAAAGAAAGGTAGTTAACTTTATTTCTGACCTTGAGTTTAGCTTAGATGATCAAAAGATAAGGACCAATATGAACATCCTACCACTAGGGTTTTATGATATTATTACTGGGATGGATTGGTTGGAACAACACAAAGAAATACTAGATTGTTATACAAAGATGCTTAGCTATAAAGATAATTTTGGCACTGTTAGAATAGCCCAAGGCATACCAAAACCTGTATCAGTCAGAGAAGTTTCAACGATGCAAGTCAATAAATGTATTAGAAAGGGATGTCAAGTTTACACCATCCAAGTAAGGAATCTATTAGAAAAAG
This sequence comes from Picea engelmannii, assembly GCA_009831015.1. Taxonomy (NCBI): domain Eukaryota; kingdom Viridiplantae; phylum Streptophyta; class Pinopsida; order Pinales; family Pinaceae; genus Picea; species Picea engelmannii. Next base: position 3,386 of record ML799779.1, read on the forward strand.
AAGATAAGCCCAAGTTAGAAGACTTTGTTTTCCTACGTGAATTCAGAGACATGTTTGTTGATGAGATACCAGAATTGCCTCCTAGGAGAGAAATATATTTCTCCATAGACTTACTACCTAGATCAGACCCTATCTCAAAAGAACCCTACCGAATGAGTCTACCAGAACTGACAGAATTAAAAATACAATTACAGGAATTGTTGGACAAAGAGTATATCAGACTAAGTCTCTCTCCATGGGGAGGACCAATCCTCTTTGTGAAAATGAAAGACAGTACTCTAAGACTATGTATCAATTATAGACAACTGAATAAAGTAACCATTAAGAACAATTACCCCTTACCCAGGATAACTGATCTGTTCGATCAAGTTGTGGGGGCCAAGATCTTCTCAAAATTGGATTTATGATCTAGTTATCATCAAGTTAGGATAAAGGATCATGACATAAAAAAAACATCTTTCATACAAGATACAGACACTATGAGTTTCCAGTCGTACCTTTCGGACTCACTAATGCACCAGTGACATTTATGTGCTTGATGAACAACATTTTCAGCTAGTACTTAGACAAGTTCGTAGTAGTATTTATCGACGATATTCTGGTCTATTCTAAAATGGAGGAGGAACATGATGAAGACTTACGAATAGTTCTGCAAACACTAAGGAAACACAAACTATACGCAAAATTTGATAGATATGATTCTTATCAAAACGAAATATAAGATTTAGGACATGTCATTTCCTTGGAAGGTATTGTCGTAGACCCGAAAAAGATAAAAGCCATTATGGAATGTCCAGTGCCTAAGGATGTGGCAGATATCTGGTCATTCATGGGAATCATTGGATATTATTATAGATTTATAGAAGGGTTCTCCGAGATAGCCTACCCTATCATGTCATTACAAAAGAAATGGACCAAGTTTAACTAGTCACAAAAGTCTCAATACAGTTTCAACAAGCTAAAAGAATTATTGACATCGGCGCCCATCTTGAAGGTAGCAGACCCAGATAAAGTCTTCAGAGTATGTGTTGATGCAAGTAAAGAGGGACTAGGTGCTGTTCTAACTCAAGAAGGGCACGTGATTTGTTATGAGTCCTGGAAATTAAAGGAACACGAGTGAAATTACGTCACTCATGACTTAGAATTTGCAGCAGTAATAAATTCCTTAAAAATGTGGTGACACTATATAATGGGCAAAAAATTCTTACTATTGACGGATCATAGCAGGGGGAAATATTTGTTTAACCAACCAGATCTTAACGCAAGACAAGCAAGGTGGCTATCCTTCCTGAGCGAATTTGACTTCGAGGTCAAACATATCAAGGGTAAGGAAAATAATGTAGCAGATGCTTTAAACCGCATAATCCATGGGTTATTTGAGATAAACATCAGCAGGGCAGAAAGTGATCTGGAAAAAAGAATAAGGACGACATGTATCAATGATGGAAATTACACTAAGATAATGGCAGAATTTCAAAATAGTATTGCAAACTCAGATAAAGAAGATATAAGTATTGACAAGAAGGGACTATTAAGATTTAAAAATATACTTTACATACTAGATTCAACAGAGCTAAAATTAACTATTTTAGACGAAGTGCATAAGAAACCATACTCTGGCCATCCAGGTTACAAAAAAATGATAAAAACACTCAGAAAACTATTTTAATGGCCTAATATGAAGGGCGAAGTAGTAGAGTACTTGGTTAGGTGCCAATATTGTCAGAAGGTTAAGGATGAACACCAGAACACCAGCATCCAGTCGGCCTATTATAGCCATTACTAGTAGCAGAATGGAAATGGGAGACCGTATCACCGAACTTTATAACAGGTTTGCCTAAAACTCAGAAACAGAATGACTCAATCATGGTTGTAATCGATAAATTTAGTAAGTCTCCACACTTTATTCCTGTAAAGTCTACTTTTAAAGCTATTACCATTGTTGAAATATTCATGAAAAAAAAAATTAAACTACATGGTATTCCTAAAGTGGTGATTTCAGATAGAGACGTAAAATTCACATCCACTTTTTGGAAGGAATTGTTTGTAGGGCTAAATACTAATTTGAATTTCAGTACGAGTTATCATCCATAAATGGATGGATAGACCGAAAGGACAAATCAAATCATAGAGGATATGCTCCACATGTATGTAAGAACAAAGTCGAACAAGTGGGAAGACTACCTACACTTGGTAGAATTTGTATATAACAATGGGTACCAAACTTCGGCTAAGTTGAGCCCTTTCGAAATACTGTACGACAGAAAGTGTACAACTCCAATTAGCTGGGATAACCCGGATGATAGAATCATGGTTGGACCAGAGATGCTCCAAGAAATGGAGAAAATGGTAAATAAAGTACAACCGAACTTGAAAGAAGCACAGGACAGACAGAAGAGTTATGCGGATCAGAAAATAAGATACTTGGAATTTCAAGTGGGAGACCATGTTTAATTGAAGGTCAAATCCCGAAAAAGCTCGCTGAAGTTGGGGAACTATGCCAAGTTGGCACTCAGGTTTTGTGGGCCCTTCAAGATACTAGCTCGAATTGGACCTATAGCATATCAGCTTGCACTTCCAACTAATCTAAGAATTCATAATGTATGTCATGTTTCTTTGTTGAAAAAGTATATTCATGACCCTACTCATATGATTGATTGGAACTTGGTGTAGGTGGAACCCGAGGGTGAGTTCTAGGTGGAACCCCTATGCATTATGGACCATAGAGAAATAACACTTTGGAATAGAGTTGTCACTCAGGTAAAGGTGCAATGGAAGCACTTTAGTCCTGAGGAGGCCACTTGGGAATTGGAGGGAGATTTGCGGAAATCTCATCCAATCATGTTCCAGGAAAGGAATGAACACTGAGGACATTTTTTTACTGAAGGGGGAAAGGATGTGACATTCCCCAAAAATAAATATTTTAATTTTGTGCGCTGGAAATTTATTTTCGTTTTTGGTAAATTCGAATCTGGAATTTTTTTTCCATTTATGGAAATTCTGAATTTCGAATTTAATAATTGTATTTAATTATTGTGACTATTGGGAAGATATCTATTTGGACTCAAATAACTATTTGACTATGACACTTGTATCACAACAGAATATTTATAATAACTGCAGGAGGACAAATGGAACAACCATGTTAAAAAATCAGCTGACCATGACTCCATGAGTGTGGAACAAGTTGGAACTATCTATGGGCTGATGATTACAAGTGGAAAATAAGATATTTGGCCACTGGAAGCCCCTGAAAATCAGGGATTAAGAAAGCTTTGAAAATCCCCAAAGGAGGGAAAAGACCTAGGAAAAAAAAATGGATAAATAGCATATATGAGGAGGCAGGGCACTGCCAAGTATGCTGGGAAAAAATTTTTGAGCTCTCTTGCTGTTATGAACACTACAAATTGAGTGTGAGGCAAGAGGAGCTTGCTAGAATAGAATTTTCTTGCTATTATGAACACTGTTGAGTAAGTGTGAGGCAAGAGGATCCTGCTCAAACAAAATTGTTTTTTTGTTATGAACACTGTTGAGTAAGTGTGAGGTAAGAGGATAACTGTTGGAATTGAAGGACATTGTTGAGGAGGAGTTTCCAAGTTTTCCCTCATGGATTCATGGTGAGGCTAGGGGGTGAATCGGGCAAGTGATTTTGGCTGCCTTGTTCTACGGTTGGGAGGAACGTGGCTATTCCCTTTGTCGTCCCACGGATTTGATTCAGATATGTTGATCTACCCCTCTCTATTATGAATGGCTATGTTTTATCCGATGTCATGTATCTATTAAATCTGAACTAGAATAGTTTCCATTCTCTTTTTGAATGATTTGATACCCGAGGAATCATATTTCATTAGATCAGAACTGTAACGATCTCCATTTTCTGTTCGAATAACTTTCATTCTTTGTCTGAATGAATTTTTTTGATGCATTGTACTTGATTAAAACTAAACTGTAATGATCCCCATTTTTTGTTCGTCATGAGTAATGGATGTGAATGAAATCTGTATTTATATATATATTCATAATACGTCTGTTGGAATGTTCACATATGACTGTTGAAATATGTATAATTGTTGCGGAAGATAAAAATATTTTCATGGATATAATTTGTCTGTTGTTGCAAGGTTCGAAAATAGATATCGCAACCCTAGAATTATCCCTCCTGTAAGAAAATGCTAGATGGAAACACCTATAATTATGGGATATTAACGTCCGTAAGGAAAATCCTTTCTAGAATCAAAGACCCAAAAAGCAGAGTATAGATCCCACGGAACACCAGTATTTAATCACCAAACTCTTATGGAAGTGAAAATTCATTTATGATGCACATATCTAGTATTTTTGGTGCCTAATAATCTATTTAAAGGAGAATCTAAGTGATTATAATCGAAATTACTTTTTATAGAAAAATTGTTGTCCTATTGTACCCTTTTGTAGATTATATGCGTATAAACTCATAAGTTTAGATTTCAAAATTTTGTTAGGTAAACAGATATTGAATCCTTCTACACCTACTCTTTTCACAGAATGAAAGTAAGAACACCGGTACAAGGAAAAAATATTAGAATTATGAAAATAGTGTGAATTTCGGCATTCAGGACTTGCTAGTTACATTTATGTGAAGTTCCCTTTCTCTTCCAAACACCAAAATCCTGAAGTGTTGGTCCCACATCCTTTCACCTTTTGGAATTCGGGAGTTGTTATGTATTGTTGTTTGGTATTTGAAATCACGAAACCCCGAATCTCAAAATCCTGAAGTGTTGGTCCCACATCCTTTCACCTTTCAGAATTCGAGAGTTGTTGTGTATTGTTGTTTGGTATTTGAAAAACCCAAAACCCTGAATCCCGAAATCCCAAAATGTTAGTTCCACATTCCTTTTCAGAAATTCGAGAATTGTTTGTGTTTGATCGCATTTCATAAGTTTGTTTATGTTGAGGTTTGGGCACTAGAACTCACGAAGTCCCGAACCGCGAAACCCCGAAATACAAGTCTCACCTTTCCTTTTTCGCATTTCAGAAGTTTGCATATGTTGTTGTTTGGGCACTTGAACTCATGAAGTTATGAACCCTAAAACCCTGAAGCGCTAGTCCAACCTTCCCTTTGTTTCTCATTTCAGAGGTTTGTATCTGTTGATGTTTGGCTTTTGTACTCGCGAAATCCTGAACTCCAAAATCCTAAAGTGATGGTCACTTTTAGCGATTTCGGGAGTTGTTGTGTGTTTATGTTAACTGTTGTATTCGCGAAATCACGAACTCTGAAATCCCAAAATGTTGGTCACCTTTCGCAATTTCGGGAATTGTTGTGCGTTGATGCTTGGTGTTGTACTTGCCAAATCGTGAACTCCGAAATCCCAAAGTGATGGCCACTTTTCATGATTTTGGGATTTGTTGTGTGTTTATTTTAAGCTATCGTATTCGCGAAATCCCGAAATGCTGGTCACCTTTCACGATTTCGGGAATTGTTGTGCGTTGATGTTGGTTGTTGTACTCGCAAAATCCCGAACTCTGAAATCCCGACATGCTAGTCACTTTTCACGATTTCGGGGGTTGTTGTGTGTTGATTGGAGAATCCTCTTCCTAATCAGAGGTATGGAAGTAGCATGCATGTTTACAAGTAGCTTGTATAGTTAAATCTGTGCTGGTGTTATAGGCATCATCAAATAAGAAAATATTGGTAATTTTTACAAGACTTTAAATAACATTGAAGGGAGGAGTATACACTTATTATATCATCGGGTAGGAAGTTTTAAGTGGCATAGTAAAGACAATCAATGACAATAAGGTCTCTAACAAACTTTTAGACTCAAGCTTTATAACAGAAGACTTAATTGCTTGAATCTTGAAACTATGCAAGGATAATTGTACAAACAATTTTTATTTTTTTTGTTTTGTGTTAGTTTTTGAGGTACATTACATATGGCCTCAGAGAAAAAGTTACAACACTGGCTCTGAACAGGGCCACATTAATTTCTTAGTATATATTCTAATTTATGAAAAACTAATAAATCTTGTTGATTACAAACATAAAGCTTTTTTGTTTTGTGTTGAATAACGGTAGCTCAAGAAGGTGCAGAAATCAGGATGGAAGGGAATCTGTAGCAAGGACCTCCTGGAGATCCGAGACATAACAGTGATGGAATTTCACCCATGGAGGTGTTGGAAACAATGAGGAACCTTGTTGTTGAACTACAGGTTTTCAAGGTCGACAATGAAAAATTGAAGAAGGAACAGCAGGAACAAAAAGAGATAAATGAAGTCCTCCTGCGTAGTATAGTAACCAAGATAATCCCAAAATATGTTAATCATGAGGAGGAGGTCAGCAAAAGGGTCTCCAAGAATTCTGGTGCGAAAACAAAAAAATGAGACAGTTCATCTGAAGGGACACCTTCATCTGAAGACAAAACCATACCAAACAAAAAAAGAAATGAAACAGACCACCTTAAAGGAGAATTTAAAAAGATTAAACCAACTACTTTTGATGGAGAATCCAGGAGAGGAGAAGAATCCAAGGCATGGTTGTTGGACATCAAAAAAATACTTCCAAATCTACAACTATTCCAACAACATGAAGGTCAGAATGGCCATCTATAATCTGAAGGGGAAGGCCATAATTTGTTGGATGGACTTGAAATTGGCCAAGGGCCTAAAGGAGAAATAGTTGGAATGGTCTGACTTTAAGAAGTATTTTAAAAAACAATACCGTTCTGAAAGCTATTATGAAAGGAAGACGGAAGAATTCTATGCGTTATGATTCAGACAAATGATGATGGAGGACCTTATAAATAAATTTCTGGAACTTCTAAGGTTCGTACCATACAACCGAGAGGATAAGGTAAAAATCCAGTGATTCTTAAGTTGTTTACCACAATCCTACAAGGACATAATTGAATTTGACAACCCTAAATCCTTGAGTGAGGCATTTAGGAAAGAATGAATGTCCTATGACCAGTATAAACAATGGGTAGAGTTTCCCAAGACCTGGAAGGATAAGAAGCAATATGGAATAAACCAATAGAAGAAGGGATACCAGCCAGCTCCTTATCAAAATGCAGCAAAAATTTTCCCAAGGAAGGATTTTCACTCCAATCATCCGAATACAGAAGGTAGTGGTAAACCGGTAAACTTGGCAATAAAGAAGGTTGGGGACAACTCACACGAGCCATTAAAGTGTTGGGAGTGTGGAGAGCCTCATCTATGGAGGAATTGTCCATGTTTAATTGCAACAAACAGAATTGTTGTTCAGAATTTGCAGGAAGCCTCGACAGTGGGTGACATGGGCAGAAGTCTGGATCAGATAAATGCAGCCATAGATGGTTGACAAGCTGACCACCAGTCCTCGATGGTACAAATCGAAGGTAAAATCCATGACACTAGAATTTATGTTTTAATTGACCCTGGAGCTACATTAAGCTATATTACTCCCAATGTAGTAGAATCGAATAAACTTAAGTAACAAAAGCATGAAAAATATTGGCTTGTACAAATAGCAACAGGTGCTAAAAGAAAGGTAGTTAACTTTATTTCTGACCTTGAGTTCAGCTTAGATGGTCAAAAGATAAGGACCAATCTAAACATCCTACCACTAGGGTCTTATGATATGATTATTGGGATGGATTGGTTGGAACAACACAAAGCAGTACTAGATTGTTATACAAAGATAGTTAGCTATAAAGATAATTTTGGCATTGTTAGAATATCCCAAGGCATAACAAAACCTGTATAAGTTAGACAAGTTTTAGCGATGCAACTCAAGAAATGTATTAGAAAGCGTTTTCAAGTTTACGCCATTCAAGTAAGGAATCTATTAGAAAAAGAAGATAAGCCCAATTTAGAAGACTTTGTTGTCCTACGTGAATTCAAAGACATGTTTGTTGATGAGATACCATAATTGCCTCCTAAGAGAGAAATAGATTTCTCCATAGACTTACTACCTAGATCAGCCCCTATCTCAAAAGAACCCTACTGAATGAGTCTACCAAAACTGACAGAATTAAAAATACAATTACAGGAATTGTTGGACAAAGAGTATATCAGACCATGTGTCTCACCATGGGGAGCAACAATCCTCTTTGTGAAAATGAAAGACAGTACTCTAAGACTATGTATCGATTATAGACAACTGAATAAAGTAACCATGAAGAACAAATACCCCTTACCTAGGATAAATGATCTGTTCAATCAAGTTGGGGGGGCCAAGATCTTCTCAAAAATGGATTTACGATCCAGTTATCATCAATTTAGGATAAAGGACCAGAACATAAATAAAACAACTTTTGTACAAGATACAGATACTATGAGTTTGTAGTCATACCTTTTGGACTCACTAATGCACCAGTGACATTTATGTGCTTGATGAACAACATTTCCATCTAGTACTTAGACAAGTTCGTAGTAGTATTTATCGACGATATTCTAGTCTATTCTAAAATGGAGGAGGAACATGATGAACACTTACGAATAGTTCTACAAACACTAAGGAAACACAAACTATACGCAGAATTCAACAGATGTGATTTTTATTAAAAGGAAATATAAGATTTAGGACATGTCATTTCCTCGGAAGGTATTGTCGTAGACCCGAAAAAGATAAAAGCCATTATGGAACAGTCGGTGCCTAAGGATGTGGCAGAGATCTCGTCATTCATGGGAATCAATAGATATTATCGCAGATTTATAGAAGGGTTCTCCAGGATAGCCTACCTTATCATGTAATTACAAAAGAAAAGGACCAAGTATAACTGGTCGCAAAAGTCTGAAGACAGTTTTAACAAGCTAAAAGAATTATTGACATCAGCACCCATATTGAAGGTAGAAGACCTAGATAAAGTCTTCACAGTATGTGTTGATGCAAGTAAAGAGGGACTAGGTGGTGTTCCAACTCAGGAAGGGCACGTGATTTGTTATGAGTCCTGTAAATTAAAGGAACACGAGTGAAATTACATCACTCATGACTTATAATTGGCAGTAGTAATAAATTCCTTAAAAATGTGGCAACACTATATAATGGGTAGAAAATTCTTACTATTGACGAATAATAGCAGTGTGAAATATCTATTTAACCAACCAGACCTTAATGCAAGACAAGCAAGGTGGCTAGCCTTCCTAAGGGAATTTGACTTCGAGGTCAAACATATCAAGGGTAAGGAAAATAAAGTAGTAGATTCTTTAAACCACATAATCCATGGGTTATTTGAGATAAACATCAGCAGGGCAGAAAGTGATCTGGAACAAACAATAAGCACGACAGGTATAAACAATGGAAATTACACTAAGATAATGGTAGAATTTCAAAATAGTATCGCAAACTTAGATAAACCAGATATAAGTATTGACAAGAAGGGACTACTAAGATTTAAAAATAGACTTTACATACCAAATTCAACAGAGCTAAAATTAACTATTTTAGATGAAGTGCATAAGAAACCATACTCTGGCCATCCAGGTTACCAAAAAAGAATAACAACACTCAGAAAACTATTTTACTGGCCTAATATGAAGGGTGAAGCAGTAGAGTACTTGGCTAGGTGCCAAGATTGTCAGTAGGTTAAGGCTGAACAGCAGCATCCAGACAGCCTATTACAACCATTACATGTACCAGAATGGAAATGGGAGACCATATCACTGGACTTTATAAGAGGTTTGCCTAAAACTGAGAAACATAATGAATTAATCATGGTTGTAATCGATAAACTCGGTAAGTCTCCACACTTTATTCCCGTAAAGCCTACTTTTAAAGCTATTAACATTGTTGAAATATTCATGAAAAAAATTTTTAGACAACATGGTATTCCTAATATGGTGATTTCAGATAGAGACGTAAAATTCACATCCACTTTTTGGAAGGAATTGTTTGCAGGGCTAAATACTAATTTGAATTTCAGTACGAGTTATCATCCACAAATGGATGGAAAGACTGAAAGGAAAAATCGAATCATAGAGGAAATGCTCCGCATGTAGGTAAGAACAAAGCCGAACAAGTGGGAAGACTACCTACGCTTGGTAGAATTTGAATATAACAATGGGTACCAAAATTCGGCTAAGTTGAGCGCTTTCGAAATACTGTATGACAGAAAGTGTACAACTCCAATTAGCTGGGATAGCCCAGCTGACAGACTCATGGTTGGACCAAAGATGCTCCAAAAAATTGAGAAAATTGTAAATAAAGTACAACAGAACTTGAAAGAAGAACAGGACACACAGAAGAGTTATGTGGATCGGAAAATAAGACACTTAGAATTTCAAGTGGGAGACCATGTTTATTTGAAGGTCAAAGCCCGAAAAATCTCGTATAAGTTGGGGAACTGTGCCAAGATGGAACCCAAGTTTTGTGGGCCCTTCAAGATACTAGCTCGAATTGGACCTATAGCATATCAGCTTGCACTTCCAGCTAATCTAAGAATTCATAATGTATTTCATGTTTCTTTGTTGAAAAAGTATATTCATGACCCTACTCATATAATTGATTGGAACTTGGTGTAGGTGGAACCTGAGGGCAAGTTCCAGGTGGAACCCCTGTGCATTCTGGACTGGAGAGAAATAACACTTCGTAACAGAGACGACGCTCAGGTAAAGGTGCAATGGAAGCACTTTAGTCTTGAGGAGGCCACTTCGGAATTGGAGGGAGATTTGCATAAATCTCATCCAATCCTGTTCCAAGAAAGGAATGAACACTGAGGAAAGTGTTTTAATGAGGGGGGAAAGGATGTGACATTCCCCAAAAATAAATATTTTTATTTTTGTGTGCTGGAAATTTATTTTCCTTTTTGGCAAATTCGAATTTGGAATTTTTTTTCCATTTATGGAAATTCTGAATTTCGAATTTAATTATTGTCACTATTGGGTAGAGATCTATTTGGACTCAACTAACTATTTGACTATGACACTTGTATCACAACAAAATATTTATAATAACTGCAGGAGGACAAATGGAACAACCATGTTAAAAAATAAACTAACCATGACTCCATGAGTGGGGAACATGTTGGAACTACCTCTGGGCTGATGATTACAAGTGGAAAATCAGATATTTGGCCACTGGAAGCCCCTGAAAATCAAGGATTAAGAAATATTTGAAAATCCCCAAAGGAGGGAAAATACCTGGGGAAAAAAAATGGATAAATAGCATATATGAGGAGGCAGGATGCTGCCAAGTATGATGGGAAAATATTTTTGAGCTCTCTTGCTATTATGAACACTGTGGATTGAATGTGAGGCGATAGGATCCTATTGAAACAGAATCGTCTTGTTGTTATGAACACTGTTGAGTAAGTGTGAGGCAAGAGGATAACTGTTGGAATTGAAGGATAATGCCGATGAGGAGTTTCCAAGTTCGCCCTCATGGATTCATGGTTAGGCTAGGGGGTGAATTGGGCAAGTTACTTTGGCTTCCCTGTTCTAAGGTTGGGAGAAACGTGGTTGTTCCCTTTGTCATCCCATGGATTTGATTCAGATATGTTGATATACCCCTCTCTATTATGAATGCCTATGTTTTATCCGATGTCAAGTATCTACTAAATCTGAACTTGAATAGTTTCCATTCTCTGTTTGAATGATTTGATATCCGAGGCATCATATTTCATTAGATCAGAACTATAACGATGTCCATTTTATGTTCGAATGTTTTTCACGATGTCATATTAAATCCAAACTGGAATAACTTTCATTCTTTGTCTGAATGAATTTTTCTAATTCATTGTACTTGATTAAAACGAAATTGTAACGATCCCCATTTTTTTCTCGTCATGAGGAATAGATGTGAATGAAATCTGTATTTATATAGATATTCATAATATGTCTGTTGGAATGTTCACATCTAACTGTTGAAATATGTATAATTGTTGTGGAAGATAAAAATATTTTTGTGGATATAATCTATATGTTGTTGCAAGGTTCTGAAATAGACATCCCAACCCTAGAATTGTCCCTCTTGTAAAAAAATGCTAGACGGAAACACCTATAATTATGGGAGATTAGCATCAGTAGCGAAAATGATTTCTATAATCAAAGACCCAGAAAGCCAAATACAAATCCCACGGAACACCGGTATTTAATTACCAAACTCTTATGGAAGTGAAATTTCATTTATGATGCACATATCTAGTAGTGTTGGTGTCTAATACATTGATTAAAGGAGACTCTAAGTGATTATAATCGAAATTACTTTTTATAGAAAAATTGTTGTCCTATTGTACCCTTCTGTAGTTTATATGCGTATAAACTCATAAGTTTAGATTTCAGAATTTTGTTAGGTAAATGAATATTGAATCCTTCTACACCTACTGTCTTCACAGAATGAAAGTAAGAACACCGGTACAAGGCAAAAATCTTAGAATTATGAAAATAATGTGAATTTCGACATTCGGGACTTTCTAGTTACATTTATGTGAAGTTCCCTTGCTCTTCCAAACCCCGAAATCCTGAAGTATTGGTCCCACATCCTTTCACCCTTCAAAATTCAGGAGTTGTTGTGTATTGTTGTTTGGTATTTGAAACCCTGAATCCCGAAATCCCGAAGTGTTGGTCCCACATCCTTTCACCTTTCGGAATTCAGGAGTTTTTTTGTATTGTTGTTTGGTATTTGAAAAACCTTAAACCCTGAATCCCGAAATCCTGGAATGTTAGTTCCCCATTCCTTTTCGCAATTTTGGGAATTGTTTGTGTTTGATCGCATTTTGGAAGTTTGTTTATGTTGAGGTTTGGGCACTGGAACTTACGAAGTCCCGAACCCCAAAACCCTGAAATACGGGTCTCACCTTTCCCTTTTTGCATTTCGGAAGTTCGCATATGTTGTTGTTTTGGCACTTGAACTCATGAAGTTTCAAACCCTGAAACCCTGAAGCACTAGTCCAACCTTCCCTTTGTTTCTCATTTTAGAGGTTTGTATCTATTGATGTTTGGCTTCTATACTCGTGAAATCCCGAACTCCGAAATCCCGAAGTGATGGTCACTTTTCACGATTTCAGGAGTTGTTGTGTGCTTATGTTAACTGTTGTATTCATGAAATCTCGAACTTTGAAATCCCAAAATGCTAGTCACCTTTCGCAATTTTGGGAATTTTTGTGCGTTGATGTTGGCTGTTGTACTCACGAAATATCGAAGTGATGGCCACTTTTCATGATTTTGGGAGTTGTTGTGTGTTTATGTTAAGATGTTGTATTCGTGAAATTGTAAACTCTGAGATCCCGAAATTCTGGTCACCTTTTGCAATTTCAGGAATTGTTGTGCATTGATGTTGGCTGTTGTACTCGTGAAATCCTGAACATGGAAATCCTGACATGCTCGTCACTTTTCGCGATTTCAGGAGTTGTTGTGTGTTGATTGGAGAATATTCTTCCTGATCAGAGGTATGGAAGTAACATGCATGTTTACAAGTCCTCGTATAGTTAAATCTGTGTTGGTGTTATAAGCATCATCAAATAAGAAAATATTGGTAATTTTTACAAGACTTTAAATAACATTGAGGGGATGAGTATACACTTATTGTATCGTCTGGTAGGAAGTTTTAAGTGGCATAGTAAAGACAATAAAGGACAGTAAGTTCTCTAACAAACTTTTAGACTCAATCTTTATAACATAAGACTTGATTTCTTGAATCTCAAAACTATACAAGGATAATTGTACAAACATTTTTTTATTTTTTTTTGTGTCGGTTTTTGAGGTACATTATATGACCGAGTGCACATAGAAATTTTCTTCATTCTTTAAATCCATCTGCAAAAGTAGGAGCAAGTTATGTTCCCTGCTCCCCAGGGAATCCATATTCTGTTATGTTTCCCAGGCCTTGGCAATCAATTCTATTCTTTTGTTGATATTTTTCTGGACATATTGTCTACACGATGCAAGGAAGCTGGATGACCCTTTTAGATTGTTGCAAGGGTGCATGTAGTCATAGAAATGGATATTTCCAAGGAACTGCCAAGTAATGGCATAGGAAACAAATCTTCGTCTAATTCCTTAATCGGGTTCTTTAGTCTGGCATTTTCAGCTTCAATGACTCCAACATAATCATGAGAAACATCTTCGATTGACCTATGAAGTTCATAGATTTTGGATGGATGCATATTGGCAAGGTCAAGTTCTGAAAGATGCTTTTATTTTTTATTTTTTAGATCTCTTTTTTCAATGATTAATTTTTTTGATTCTGTTTCAAAAATAACACTCTGGAATATGAAGGATTCCTCTTCATAAAAAATGTTGGTACCAACCATGTCCATTGAGAAGGCATGTTGAATTGCATGTGCGGGCTGATCAAGGTTGCACAATATGCTTTCCATATCAGCATCAAGATCCATGTTTTGACAGTAAAATTTGGGCTTCTCTGCCTCCCCTACAATTCCTTTTTTATTCTTCTGCATGGGAAGCTCTTGAGGAAGATGTGCACTGTGTCTCTACAAAACTATTCTATAGTTGCTGGAAGTATTTTATCAAAAGGTTAGCTAGCTCCAAATGTTGTTTGAAATGAAGAAATGGAAGGGACAATATAACACCCCGCAAACATTACTTCAATGCATGTGAATGGAAAACATCCTCATTAATGAAAATATCTATGTGTGTTGTATGGTGACCTGCTACAAGTAAAACATAGTTATTATGAACTTAGAAGTGCGAAGGTGAGGGTTACGACCAACAACATTTAAGGATAGGAGGTTTTGTGAACGAACCAAGTTGGCGGCGTGCGACTGACATTGATTGGTATTTGAAATTAACATTGGGAAGTGATTGGAGGTTTTGTGAATGAATAAAGCTGGAGGTGTGTGACTGACATTCCATGGCATTTCAAATTAAAACTGGGAAGGGAGAAGAAAATGCTTTGCAAAAATTGCATTAATGGAAAAACTTCTCATGCCTTGCGCGCATCAATGACATCTTAGATGGTAGTTTCACGATGACCTATTAACATTAAATATTTAGAAAGAAGACATACACACACACACACACACACGCACACACACACACATATTTATAAACAATTTTTTTTATCATGCACATGTACGAAGGTAACGGCCACGCGGAAGAGCAAGCAATGAAGGAATGACCAAGTCTAAAAGTGCATGGTTCGGGATCTCGGTTCTCGGTCAGGTGGGTTCAAAATAAGGCCTATATTCTTCGGTGTTCTACAAGTAGCACAGAAAGTTCCATGATATACAAATTGAGAAGGGGACTTGCAGGCTGGATGAGATTTGATAGACCATATACAGTTTCTGGATCGCGGGTTCTCGGGCTGGCGGGGTCAAAAACAATGCTCTATTGTTAGGTGCCTTGCAAATATATTATGGTAATAAATTCAGAAGTGGATTTACGAGGTGACTGGCTCAATATTCTACTCCAGGGCTAGTGGGCTCCCAGAAATGAGCAATACATATTTGTGGGTTGTACATTTGGCCAATTTCTGCCATATAGATATTGGGTTCTCGGGATGGCGGGTTCAAAATTGCCTAAGCAAAGAAAAGGGCTCCGTCCCACTTTCACTTCACATTTCATAATTCATGTGCAACACCAAGTCTGTGATTACCAGATAAGTGTGTGTAGAAACGAGGCAAAAGTAAATATGTTCCTTTATAAAGTATAGACATGAGATTTTATAGATCGTGTACCGATATCGCATTCCATAATTGTGGGTTCTCAGATGTTAGGGGTCAAAAAGCATGCCTCTATTGTTCCATGTTTTACAAATAGCACATACAGTTCCGTGATATACAAATTGACAAGTGGACTTGCCAGGTGGCTGAGAATTTATAGAGCATGTACAGTTTGTGCATCACGCATTTTCGGGTTGGCGGGGTTATAAACGGGTCTCTATTGTTCGGTGCCCTACAAATTCCTTATGATGCACAAATCATTTATTCCATACTTAGCCGCTTATTTGGATCGCACACTTACGAGCTGCACACTGTGCCTCTAATGTTATGTTTCCTCCAAATAGAAATTATAGTATGGCAATATACATATTGAAAAATGCAATTGTGGGTTGGCTGTCTCAACATTACAGTTTTTTTGGATGGTGGACATTCAGCATAGTGGCTTATCGGCACAAGAAAAAGAAAAAAAAAAAAAAACATACCCACAAACAAGTTTGACAAATTTAGAGAAAGTAGAGGAAAAACTATTTACTAGGAAACAGAGGCAGAAAAAGAATGCATCTTTGCATTGATTCGTGTACATATTTGGGTAGGATTTCTTGGTGCCTTCTAGTTTTCCTTTCTGTTTCTATCAAAAAAAGTACAAAACAAAAAGGGATATGACCATAAGCTCATATGTTAAGAAAAAGGCAACTATTGTGTACATATATACAAAAAGAAAAATTGAATAAGATGAATAGAGTCACAAATAGTTTTTTTGAGGATGTACCTTATTTTTTCTTTTTTTATAGAATGTATATTTTATAATTAGAGTAGAAGATCATCTGTATGATCACCAGAATGCTATGTTTAGAAATCAGGGATACAGATATGCTTGGAAACATAGAAATATGACTTTGCAATAAGTTTGATGTATATGTCATAATTCAGGTGCAATACCAGTTGTATTGTGATTAGACCAATATGTGTCTAAGAAAAACATATTGTATTTAGAAATGGGCACATTGGACCAAACATGGTCAATATGTGCTTTTTTCATATAAGATGTGTTGTTCAAAAGAAACCATAGATTGTATTTCCACTTGTAGTTTTTCAATTCTTTTGTTCTAGCAGTATTTTGTAGCATGTCAATATTGAAGTCTCCTACAAGTACAATGGATCCGTTCACATGGAAATGGTCCAGTGCATTGGAAATAACATTTACTATGTTGGAGAATGTTGCATGGGGAGAAATGTACAGATTTAGTATTGCAAGTTCTGTTCCATGGGAAAAAAAATTGGCAAGCACCAGTTTAACATTCTTTTCTTCGATATGTATGTGGTCCAAAATTGGTACATGTTGTTTCACCAGTATCATCACCCCATGTGTAATGTAACTTGATATGCAATTATGATTTGGGAATTGTTTGTTCCGCATGCATAATGCCATGTGTGTTTCCTGGAAGCACAGAATATCAGATTGCATTAAATGATAGTCATTTAGTATAACATCCATGTGTGCATTTAAGTTGCGTATGTTAAGTGAGAGTATTGATACAGATGAATTTATTTGTATGGATTAGTAATCATAATGCAGTTTCCATTTTGCGGTGGTCCTCAGTCGTTCCATATCAATATCAACTTTTTGTTTCACTCTGAAGTTATATTTTGTCAGAGGACTTAGTAAATACAAGGAGTCTATGCTTCTGACATGGAACAATGTTGTGTATACAAGTCCATGTATCCAAATTCCAACAAGGTGAAATGCAACATTATCAAGTGTTAGGCCTTATGATCTGTGGACTGTACATGCACATGCAAGTTTAATCAGAAATTGTTTTTGAATCTTCAGTCTATGTGTCTTTGCTGATGTCAATACTAGCTTTGATATTCACAAAATAGGAGTCCAATTGCTTGCAATGTTTGAATTATATAGATAAGACAACTTGCTTGATTGTTGCTTGCCTATATGCGATTCATGGAACTTAATCCAAAGGACATCTACTTTTTCTATCTTTGTATATCCTTTCAGTAGTCCATCTACACCATTCACCAAGATGTCCTGTGAATCATAGGTACAAGCATATATTTCAACTAGCATTTCTAATTTCAGTGCAAGGTGCAAAGGTAAAGTGACTAAATGTTCATGACATGGGACATTTCCATGGTTGTCTTCTTCAAAGTCAATCGAATTGATGATGATATCATCGCCAGGAACGAGCGACAGCATGTGGCTATTATTATTTGAAAAATCCTTATTTATGTAGAACAAGTACGAGAACGTTGGATCTATTGGTGCAGTTCGTAAGCACCTCAAATTGATATAGGTCAAGTCGTCATATGTTTTGTTGTTTCTGAACATTCTATTCAGAATTGCAATGAATGCTTCATCTGTCTGGAGCATTGTAGTATGCAACTCAAAGAATTTAATATTGTCTCTCCAGAAGTCGTGGGTCATTGTTTCCATGTTAATGATAGGTTGTGAAAATATCAAAGAATCTTGGATGGGTTGTGCCTGGTAAATATCGCCACAAAAGATCATGTCAATGTTTCCAAAGTATTTGATCTTCACATGTTTTATGCTTCTTAGCCAGCTGTCAATGGAATAAAAGAAGTGATTGCCAGTGAAATATGCTTCATCTATAAAGACAAGTTGGAGTTCCTCGTAAATCTTAGATAATGTATCCAACATTTCCTTGCCAAGTGGAAGAAACTGTGACTTGTTAAAATGCATTAAAAATGCAGAGTGGATTGTTGTTCCGCCAACATTGTATGCAACTTTTCCTGTGTATGCAACTAGTAGGCCCTTTGGTTTCATAGGACCAAAGAAATTATTTGAATCATAATGGTTCATAATGGTTCATAATGGCCATTGAGGGCATTGACATCATGGAACAAGATGCAGTATGGATTGTCAGATGTAGTTTTGTTGAATAATAGATATCTTGTTTTTCTTGTCAGTGCCCATATGCCAACTAATATATTGATCCACTTAGATAGCCACTGAATACAAAATGTATCTCCCCAAAGTCCCCTATGATGTGCAGTTAGAAATGGAGATGTAGACAACTGCATCTTTGAAAAATACGTAGCCACATCATGTATTCCATGCAACTGTCAAAGAAAATCAGATTCCAGTTCGTATTCATAGGATTGCAAAGCCTCAACATCACGATTTTTAAAATAGGCCAAGAAATAATCTATCAATCCATTGCACAACTTGGTCGACGAATACCGGAAATGCAATAGAACCTGGAATTTATCGAAAAGGCAATCCCCAACAATATACGAGAATGCATCCAATCTAAAAAGGCCATTCCTATGGAAAACCACGTCAATTTTGTCATGTACAATGGACTGTGAATCTTTTTCATATGACTCAACATATATTACCTCTTTCATCTTTTCAACTTTCATCTTGAAGATGTTTTCTAGATACTTTCAGTTTCTATCAAAATAGAGAAAAGAACAGGTACAAAACAAAAACTAACAAAATAAAAAAGAAAAGAAAAATAGCACACCAATCCTCGTATGTATCTTTAAAAATTCTTATTCTCAACTTGAATCCCCCTAGTTCCCATAGCAGATGAGAAGAAAATAGACCGACACTGCAAACTGAACCAAACAGAAGAAAGACCACAAAAAAATAAAACCATAACTTAACTTAGCAGAAAGAAAATAGGAAGATGCAGTTTTCCGGTCCACAGAGTAGAAGCATGCATTGCATCTACACCCTGCCTGATGGTTCCATCTTCTGATAGCTCCAAACCACTTTTCGTAAATACCTGTTCATTGCAAGTTTTGGAAAAACTATGGACGTGACATCCGCCATATGAAGACGCATTATTTCCAGGAACATAAACTAAGAGCATAGACAAAAATGGTCTGGAATAGAATATTGAAAATCACCAAGAATAGAGAAACTTACCCATCAACAAAGGATGAGAAGACCTCAACGCCCTAAAAAATGCAAACTGTAACAACAGGTCCAACAACTTGCAAAGTTGAAGAACAACAAACCAATGAACAACCATGAAGAGCTCGAACTACAAGTGTAGGACCTCAACTTTGCAAAGTTGAATCAAACAAGAACCAAAATCATTGAACGAAACAACGAACAAGGATGGAGCACAAGAGCATGGATGTTGGCCATGAAACAAATTGTATTGCAAGGAATTTGTACAATAAACATTTAAGACTAGCAGAGCTCTTAGGTAAACAGTTAAGACAATAAGGACCATCGAGGGGCATAGGCCTCTAAAAGCATTTAAGAAAAGATGCAACGTGGCACGACTATTCTCTCGAAGCACACAACAATAAAGCATAAATCAAACATAGCAATATCGTAGAGAATGTATTCATCCTAGCAGAAAATGTTTAGGGGAAACATTCAAACTTATGCTAGCATTAATCCACATTCCATGAATGCATAACAAAATTTATGATTCAGAAAGACCATATACTACCAAATACTTTGGAAATACAAACATATTTTACATTGGGAATAGCGAAGGCGACAATAAGACCTCCAATTTGTTGTCCAATCAGATCTTGACAAACATGATACTTTTTATTATATAAAAATCGATATTTTTAGTTCCCTTGTTTCAACAATAGACAATAGAGAAATATTTTTGGTCAACGCACAAACTAATGCTAGGTCAATGATTTATTGATCGCTAGAGTCCCTCTATGCCTACGACAAGGACTAATAACAACAACATTATTGAGTAAGAGTGAATATCTCTCAACTAACAACAATGATGATATAAACCTAAAATTATGGAATCACTACCATTGATGTGTACTCATATATATTATAGTCATCCTCACAACAAGAAAACCCATCTCTTACAACCACAAATTCACAATTCCTACATCAAGTGGTCTTAAAATTGTAGAAATCTATCTTGGACTTACTAGAAATGGGGTATTTAACCATATATGGAAAGATAAATGACTTATTTGGCCATTAAGTTTAAAAAATTCTATAAATTCTCATGTTCATAACAATAATGAAGTGGGGCAAAAACAAAGAAAGGGACAAAAATGAAGCTAAATATGACTGTCCATGTCTACATAGGGTTAATTGTGGTAGTTTTGATTGCATTCAAAAACTATTAATTTGTAAATAATCCAATCTAATTTGTTAGATGAGTTTGCAGAACATATACAAATAATTATTGAAATAATGACCTCTTCCCACTACATTGTTTGACCCCCGACCCACGCCTTCAAGTATTGAAATAAATAATTTCCAAAAATATCCACTTGAATAGAATAAATTTAAACCACCATCATACTTAGCATCTAACAAAAATTTCATATGTGTTTTGCCTAATTAATAGGTTGGAGCCCATACTATATGTCCCCCCAAGGATATGATAATAATGATAATTAAAATTGTATCAATATTATAGTATTTTGGCATTTATTGTAAATGATACAACATTTATTGTAATTCATAATCTTAACTTGTGGTATTTTATTGTAAGTGGGATAATGGATAGATCATGCAATTTGTGAATTTAGTGTGTACAATGTAAGCGAACAACAAGATTTTGACTAGCTTCCCTCCAAAATTTAATATTTTGTTTATAAGATTTTTGCATATAGAAACGAGTAAAGGATGAGTTACCTAGTGGAAAAACTAAATGGGTATTTCCACACATGTCGAACACCCTAAGTAGTTTCCCACACAAATAAATCAAAGATTATTACCGTAGTTTATTCCATGGTAAAACCACTTCAAGGGGGAAACTATCCATGGCCCAACCAATGTAGCCACTTGAGGCAATATATTAATGCAAAATAAAATAAATTTTACTTATGAGTTTCTCACAATGGATCATCACCAAATGACCACTATAGAATATGAATGTTGGATCACATTGACCAACGGATTACATAACTACATATTCATATTAGTGCATACTAAGAAAACATACTAGAAAATAAAAATTCCACCTTAAGCCACTTTGAAATTTTAGTGAGATGGGTTATTTTAAAATAGGCCAAGCATCTTATGAGTAAATTTTTATACTTACAATTCTCATCAATAAAATGGAACTATATCTTTCTACAATTGTTTTACCAAATTTATATATGTAAGTTTTGAAACAATTCTTACCAAATTTATAAAAAGAAAAAATAGAGTTATGTTTGTCCACTTATTAATTTTTGAAAAATTAAAGAAGTTAAAGAAGTTAGAATTGCACACTTATTAACTTTAAAAAAAATAATTCAAGTCTCCTTCCACTATATTGTTCAGATTATTGGGCTTCACTTGATGTCCCCACCTATCTAGGCCCCGTGATTAGGGTCAAAGGTTTAGAAATCACCAATAACTTTAACAACTTAAAAAAATTGTAATTGTCCACTTATTACCTTAAATTCTCATGAATAAAATGCAATTATAGCTTTCTAAATTTTTTTTATCAAATTTATATATATAACTTTGGACAAAATTCTTAAGAAATTAAAAAAAAAAAAAAAATTAAAGAAGTTAAAGAAGTTGGAATTTTCCATTTATTAAATTTTGAAAAAATAAGTCTCTATGTCAAGTCCCCCTCAGGCTACATTGTTGAGATTGTTGGACCTCACTAGATGTCCCCACTTAGTTAGGCCCTATCATTAGGACTGGATTTTAAGAAATTGCAAGGTAACCTACAAACCAACTTTAGGCTGGAATCAGACCCTTCCAACTAGAGAGGGCTCTCTCAAACATGTAAAGACTGAAAATACTCAAAACATATTTGGCAATGAACACACAGAGGTCATATTTTGTAATAGGATAGGTTTTGTTTTAGTTTTTATAAGGGTTGATAGGAAAAACAAGAGGAAGAAAACATTGGGAAATGGTGTCAAATCTGAAGATATACTATGAATATTAATACAGCTAGTGTACTCCTGAGGGAACATAGGAAAAGTAAGCATATCCTTCAACCATAAATATTATTTAGATGATGGAAAGATAGAAAAGAGAAAATCCCATTACAAATGAGATCATTGAATACAAATGAATTCTCAATTGTAATTTTAGAAGAAATATCATAAGGATGACTACAATGAATAGAGCACTTAACAAAGACTGAATTCTAGACCTGTAATCATTAAACACAACAACTTCATTAACCATATGAAATGAGCATCTATCAAGGATGAATTCCAATCATGTACTCTTAGCTATGCTTAGAATAAATACCCACCAAATTATAATATATATATATATATATATATATATATATATATATATATATAACATCTAAAGTTAAAATGGATATATCATAGTTTTCTTGTATATATAATTTAATATTTTTTCCATCATATTAATTTTTTTTAGGTTTTTACACATCTCAGAAACCTAGTTTGCTTATATATATTTTAATAAAAAAAATTAATTATATTAAAAAAATTTAATTATATTAAAAAAAATTAGTTTTTTACACAAACATTGAAATGATTAATGAACTTCAATTTTGCTTCCTTGAATATAAATTAAACAATAAACAAAATAATTCTCACATGTGAAAAATGTTTAGAAGTTCCAAAAATAAAATGGACAATTTACTTATAATAAGAGAACTACACATTGTGTGGTACAAGGTTGCATGTCTTTTAAATATATTTTGAACCTCAATTCACCCTTAACTATTATCTAATGGAATTTTTGTTGTGACTCCTCAAGCATATTCGATTCAAATTTATAACACAACAATAATAATGGACAAAACAATCACTCAACCTAACTAAATTTCAATAGAAACATCTAGAAACAAAATAAAATGAGTACAACCTTAAATTGTAAGCTTCAAAATGTTTTCTACAACCCTTCATCACAATTGAGTGAAACAAAACATTTATAGATAAAAATAACAACAACATTATTGAGTAAGAGTGAAAATCTCTCAACTAAAAACAATGATGATATAAACCTAAAATTATGGAATCACTACCATTGATGTATACTCATATATATTATAGTCATCGTCACAACAAGAAAACCCATCTCTTACAACCACAAATTAGCAATGCCTAATTCAAGTGGTCTTAAAATTGCAGAAATCTATGTTGGCCTTACTAGAAATGAGGTATTTAACCATCTATGGAGAGATAAATGACTTATTTGGCCATTAAGTTTAAAAAATTCTAGAAGTTCTCATGTTCATAACAATATTAAAGTGGGGCCAAAACAAAGAAAGGGACAAAGATGAAGCTAAATATGGCTTTCCATGTCCACATAGGGTTAATTGTGGTAGTTTTGATAGCAAACAATAACTATTAATTTGTAAATAATTCAATTTAATTTGTTAGATGAGTTTCCACAACATATACAAATAATTATTGAAATAATGACCTCTTCCCACTACATTGTCTGACCCCCAACCCACGCCTTCAAGTATTGAAATAAATAATTTCCAAAAATATCCACTTCAATAGAATAAATTTAAACCACCATCATACTTAGCATCTAACAAAAATTGCATATGTGTTTGGCCTAATCAATAGGTTGGATCCCATACTATATGTCCCCCCAAGGATATGATAATAACAATAATTAAAATTGTATCAATATTATAGTATTTTGGCATTTATTGTAAATAATACAAAATTTATTGTAATTCATAATCTTAACTTGTGGCATTTTATTGTAAGTGAGATAATGGATAGATCATGTAATTTGTGAATTTAGTGTGTACAATGTAAGGAAACAAAAAGATTTTGACTAGCTTCCCTCCAAAATTTAAGATTTTGTTTATACGATTTTTGCATATAGAAAAGGGTAAAGGATGAGTTAACTAGTGGAAAAACTAAATGAGTATTTCCACACATGTCGAACACCCTAAGTAGTTGCCCACACAAATAAATCAAAGATTATTACCCTAGTTTATTCCATGGTAAAAACACTTCAAGGGGGAAAATATCTATGGCCCAACCAATGTAGCCACTTGAGGCAATATATTAATGCAAAATAAAATAAATTTTACTTATAAGTTTCTCACAATGGATCATCACCAAATGACCACTATAGAATATGAATGTTGGATCACATTGACCCTCAGATTATATAATTACATATGCATATTAGTGCATACTAAGAAAACACACTAAAAAACACGAATTTCACCTTAAGCCACTTTGAATTTTAGTGACATGGGTTATCTTAAAATAGGCCAAAATTCTTACAAGTAAAGTTTTATACTTACAATTCTCGTCAATAAAATGGAAGTATATCTTTCTACAATTTTTTTACTAAATTTATATATGTAAGTTTGGAAAAAAAATCTTACCAATTTTATATAAAGAAAAAGGAGAGTTAAGTTTGTCCACTTATTAAATTTTGAAAAATTTAAGAAGTTAAAGAAGTTAGAATTGCACACTTATTAACTTTAGAAAAAATTAATCTCTAGGTCAAGTCTCCTCCCACTATATTGTTGAGATTATTGGGCCTCACTTGATGTCCTCACCTAGTTAGGCCCCGTGATTAGGGCCAAAGGTTTACAGATCACCAATAATTTTAAGAACTTAGAAAAAATGTAATTGTCCACTTATTAACTTAAATTCTCATCAATAAAATGGAATTATAGCTTTCTAAATTTCCTTTATCAAATTTATATATATATAACTTTTGACAAAATTCTTAAGAAATTTATATAAATAAAAAATAGATTTAAGTTTGTCTACATATTAATTTTTAAAAAAATTAAAGAAGTTAAAGAAGTTGGAATTTTCCATTCAAGACCCCCTCGGGCTATATTGTTGAGATTGTTGGACCTCACTGGATGACCCCACTTAGTTAGGACCTATGATTAGGACTGGATCATTGATAATTTTAAGAAATTCCAAGGTAGCCTACAAACCAACTTTAAGTTGGATTCTTACCCTTCCAACGAGAGAGGGCTCTCTCAAACATGTAAAGACTGAAAATACTCAAAACATATTTGGCAATGAGCACAAAGAGGTCATATTTTGCAATACGATAGGTTTTGTTTTAGTTTTTATAAGGGTTGGTAGGACAAAGAAGAGGAAGAAAACATTGGGAAATGGGGTCAAATCCTAAGATATACTATGAATATTAATACAACTGGTGTACTCCTGAGGTAACAGAGGAAAAGTAAGCATATCCTTCAACAATAAATAGTATTTAGATGATGGAAAGATAGAAAAGTGAAAATTCCATTACAAATGAGAGCATCAAACAAAGATGAATTCTAAATTGGAACTTGAGAAGAAATATCATAAGGATGACTACAATGAACATAACACTTAACAAAGAGTGAATTATGGACCTATATTCATTAAACAAAATCATCTATCAAGGATGAATTCCAATCATGTACTCTTAGCTATGCTTAGAATAATTAACAAAAGTGAAATAAATGTGAACTAGAGGAAAAGAAACTGAAGAATACACCATGAAGTATCTCGGCTATCAAAGAGCTTTGTACTACTGTATTAATTCATAAGTACATTCTGAGAAATTTTACGCAGTCCCTTCGGCTTCCTGGTTGAAAGTACCCCGCTTTATCTACTCTTCTACAATGAAATATATAGCACTAAAAGTCCATTATATATCACAATTTTGAACTACAACCCCTTTCCCAAAATAGAAACAGTTACAAATAGAACTCGACATGTTTGAACTTATCTCCTACTTTTCAGGAGAAGCAATAGGCTACAAAAGGCCACCTCTAGTTGTAAAACTGTAACAACTATGTAAAATATGAGAACGGATTTTGTATATAATCTTGTTCTGAATAAAAACCTCTCTCGATTTCTTGAAATTCATATCGAGTTAGCAGGGATACTGTCACAAAAATATGTCTCAAACAATAAATCATAACTGAAATATATTGCTCCAAGATTCCTTCGAATCTCCCAATCCATGACACCTATGTGAAAAATTAGCAAAGTTAATGTTCTTCGGTCTGTTCTTGACAATAATCTCCTTTGAGTTTTTAAAATTATTTCTAGTTCATTCAAATATCATCTTGTAATTCTCAACTGCTATGGAAACTGACTCCCACATCCTCTTTGAAATGTCAGTTGTGTTTTTTTCCAAATCTAATTTTATTTATCCATATTCCCCTTAAATATTTGCGAATAATATATTTGAATACCTCGAGGCTCCAGGTAGACTCAACACACAATCTCAACATCCCAGTAAGCATAAGTTAACATCAATTGATAGAAAATAGTGATTTTTTCTCAGAAAATAAGTATTTTGGGGGTCATTATCTTGCAGTCCATTTTTGAAGGCCTAAACAATATTTTTTTGAAATCTAATTTGTACCAAACTGAATGTCCTTCCAGGACATAAAAAATTTCAATATAAAATTATATTTCTCATATAGATATTTCTAACGATATAAACTATTAATCAAATGGAGCATGTATGAGACAATTACAAGCTAAACTATGGATGGTAATTTTTGGGTACTAGTTCACTCCAAAGTCCATAACTTCCTGCTCCATAATTGAATTGGGGCACAATAGAAGTCTACGGAAATGTATTGAGCCATACAATACATCCATGGAGTTAAATTAAGATTCTAGGCACCTAAAAATTCAAAGGAGGATATAGAAGGCACATGTCGCATTCAAGGCTAGAAAGATAAATTAGCCTGAAACTTCAAGAGACTGTATCTAGAATCTTGGAGCTTGGATGAAAGTGAAATCGGGTTATATTTTCCAAAATATGGCCATGAAATAACCCAACTGATATCATATTTAAAATATAAAAGAGTAGGTGCAAAGATGCATGGGTAGAACTAAAAGTTGCATCTGGATGAAGGGGGTATATAAGGAGTGAATGGGTATTGATTAAATGGCCATAACTTTCTTGTCATGACTCAAAATGTTAAGCCCTAATGTTGGCCCATTACCCCTTAATTGGAGCATATTAGATTAGTAATGCTATTTTATTTATGTCGGATTTAGGCCATTAGCTGTAATTTAGATTAGTAATGTTATTTTAATTATGTCGGCTTTAGGCCATTATTTGTAATTATACCTCCTAGTCTCCTATATATACCAAGGAGACATTTTCATTTTGAATCATCTTGTACTTGAACATTTAAGTGGGGTAAAAGGAGCTTTCCCCCTTGAAGAGGCTTATTCTCTGAAATTATCTCTTTTTAAAGGCGTTGAGTACTTTTCCTGAGGTTTTTCTATGCTATATTGTTGTTTGGTTCTTAACATATGGTATCAGAGCTCAAGGTCTTGGGGTTTCGCTGCTACATCTGACACACCATGGCATTTTCGCTATAACTTTTTTTCTACAACGTTTCAGAAGGAACCACTTGGAGAGTATTTAGAATACGGATCAAGGTACGTTGGGTTCAAAATTCAGCTCTTGAGGCCTTATAATTTCGGAGATATAGCCTGTACAAGATAGGGTTCTGGAATCATCCTGAAATGAGTGATTGTGGGATTTTCGCTATAAAATTTTTTCTGTAATGTTTCATACCCTGAAATATGGAGGAAATTTACAGAAATAAGTAAGGTATATCTGGAAAAAAGTTCAGATTTTGGGTCATCTTAAATTTGTATATACACCTTGTGTAAGATAGGGTATCTGACTAGTCCTATTGACTAGTCTCAAGAAGGTGTTCCAGGTAAAAACAAGTATAACTTCTTGCTGGAGTATCCAAATTGAGTGGGACTGGTTGAATTGGATCTTGGACAGTCTGTAGTATTTTGGGTGCGAGTTTCAGAATTTGATATCAATTATTTTGTGCGGGGCATTCTGTACAAGTGAGATCTCCTGGAAAGGCCAAAAATCGGCAAGTTCTGAGGAAGTTATCGTAAATTCCACTTGGCACATCCAATTTTGATCAGACCTATGGCATTGCAGAGAAGAAATATCATAGAACTACCTAAAGGAAAGTTTCATACCAAGAAGGGATGAAACTTGGGAGATCTAACAGAATAAATATTGTCTAGCAGAACCACCTCAAAATCAAGACTCAAAAGTGATATTTGGCCAACATGCCACCCAAAAAGGGACCTCCTACACCAAATAATCCTCCAGAAAATCCTAATTGGACTCTTGATGAAGGTGAAGAAATGCGTAGGGACATAAATGATTTACAAAAGAAGACAGTAGCCAAAGATGAACTACAAGAGATGAGGGATTCACTAGAAGCTAAGTTGGATACTAAGATGGATTCAATGAAAGCTTAGTTGGATACTAAGATGGATTCAATGGAATCTAAGATGGATGGATTAAAAGGTGAGATCATGGAAGTATTGAGAAATTTCGTAATAGAGAAGACACCCAAAAGTGAAAATGCATCCCATGAAATTCATGATGAAGACACAAGGAAGGTGAATGAAGAATGGAGAAACTCCAACTTTGGTTTGAAGATCAACCACATTCCTAAGATTGATATGAGGAAGTTTGATGGCAAGGACCCAATCACATGGATACTTCAGATGGAGCAATTATTTGATCTCCATAATGTGCCACATACACAA
>ML799779.1:35973-63277 GCA_009831015.1 Picea engelmannii
TAGATTAGTAATGTTATTTTAATTATGTCGGCTTTAGGCCATTATTTGTAATTATAACTCCTAGTCTCCTATATATACCAAGGAGACATTTTCATTTTGAATCATCTTGTACTTGAACATTTAAGTGGGGTAAAAGGAGGTGGCCCCCTCGAAGAGGCTTATTATCTGAAATTATCTCCTTTTCAAGGCGTTGAGTACTTTTCCTGAGGTTTTTATATGCTATATTGTTGTTTGGTTCTTAACACAGAATTGAGAAAGAAATTAGTCATTGGAAAGGTATTGGATAGAGGAGTTCAAATATTCACCTATAAATGTGAATTGGACATTCAAATTCAAAATAAAACATAAATACTATATCTAGTGTATTTTAAGGGCATAATGGTGCATGGATTGATATATTCGTTAAAATTATTATAGTCTAAAAAATCGTATTTCCTAAACATTTTGAAAAGTTAAGAGAAAATAGATCAAAACAAGATCAACACAAGGACCATAGGCATGGAAGATGCATAAATAACCTATATTCATGAAGATGAATTTATAAGGTTGTGTGTCAACATGGGTAATGAAGGGATATAACCCAGTGAGCATAGAGAAGGCTAGAAGGAGAGAATGAATTTGTTGGAGACCATAAATATTATGAAATGAGATGTTCATAGTTATAAATTTCATAATGAGAGGCTTATGAAAGACAAGGAGAAACCAAATGGATTTAATATCAAGCTGTTGTAGAGCTTGGACGTAATAGAAAAAAAAATGGAAAGGGAGACATAATGAATAATATCAAGGAGCCTTAGGCCTCATGATAAAATAAGAGAGTCTAGAAGTGTTGATAGGAATCACTGTGACTAACCAAGGAATTCATTTAGGAGAGAAAAGAATATTTTAATTCCATCTCATGGAGTGGATGAAATAGAAGGAGAAATGAATAAAATCAAGCCCCCTACCTTTGATGGTGAGAATGATAAAGATCAAGATGAAAAGACTTGGTTGTTGGCAATGAGGAAGTATTTTCAATTGAACAATTATTCGTCACAAGAAGAAGGAATAATTTCCATATACCATCTCAAGGGAAAAATATCAATCTGGTGGACTGTTTTGTACAAGTGCAACACATTGATGAGAAGAAGGTTACTTGGAAGGAGTTAAAAAGGTATTTTCAAAAGAATTTCTTAATCAAGCGTTGTTATTATAGAAATATGAATGATTTATTCGAACTCGAGATTGGAAGTATTACTATGGATGAGTATGAAAGTAGATTCTTAGATATTCTAAAATATTTTCCCTTCATCAAGGATGAACAAGTTAATATTCAAAGGTACCTTAGTAGGATGCCATCAATTTTCAGTGATAAGATATAATATAATGATCCGAAGAAATTGGATGAAACCATAAGAAGATATAAATACCTCTATGGTCAACATAGAGGAAGAAAAACTTTCTAAAAGGATTGAGAAGACAAGAAGAAAGGTAAGATGGAGTAGAGGAAGAAGGGAAATAAGCCACCATTCTTTAGAAATAATTATCAAGGAAAACTAACATCCAAGGAGGCCATCATGATGGAAACAATGGGGAAAAGAATAAGGCATAATCCCATTAATTGTTGGGGTTTTGAGGGACATCACATGTACATAGTGTTCCCTCATAAAGGTGAAAAAGTGAGTATTTTTTACAATGGGAAGATATGACTGAGGACATGGGAATAAACATACCAAGGATGTATGCAGCTCTGGATAATAGGCAAGCTTAGTTTCAGTCTTATGTGATTGAAGTGGAAGGTAAGATAAATAACCAACCCATTTCTATTTTAATCGATTCATGATATACTCATAACTATCTAGACCCTAATATGGCGGAAATATTTCAATTACCAATAAGTAAACTTGGGAAATATTGGTTGGTTCATCTAGCTATAAAATCCAAAAGAAGAATTAATGAGATGGTTAAGGCATTTCCAATGGGCATGAATGGATTCAACACCATGGAAGATTTCAATAACATACCATTAGGTTCATATGATTTCCTAATTGGTGCAGATTGATTAGACAAGCATCATGTTGTCTTAGACTATTTTAATAAGGAATTTACTTGATTGGATGAGGAAGGGAGTTTGAGGAAAGTTCAAGGTATTCTTAGTGAAGTAACTATCAAATAAGTTTCAATCTTGCAGCTAGAGAAAATATTTAGGAAAGGAAGCCAAATATTTGCAACACACATGGAAGAGACAACTAAGGATATATTACCAAACATTGAAGAGTATGTTGTCCTAAAAGATTTTGAATATGTGTTTAGAAAAATACCAAGGTTTCCACCCAAGAGAGATATTGATTTCTCTATTGATTTGATGCTTGAATCAGTCCCAGTATCCAAGACTCCTTATAGAATGAGATCAGAGATGAAGTAATTACAAATTCGTATTGAAGAAATTTTGAATAAGTGGTGATCTAGGAGGATATCAGTGGCCACCCACCTATTCCAACTGGATCAAAACAATTTTTTGGCATCTTACTATTTTTAGCAATTTTTCAGGTCCTAAATTTCTGAAGCCATTTTGAGGGCCTAAACGATGTTTTTTATTTTATTAGGAACCTGAATGATAACCAAAGGCTCTCATTTAGGCACATAAATGAATATACTCGTCAATACATTTCTAATGAGTTATCATGCACCCCAAATATAGATCATATTCCAAAGTTACGCCCCCGAGAAGTTGATACACCAAACTACCCAAAATGAGGTCCACAAAATTGTTTTCTTTTCATCTTTCGAGGTTAGGGTTTTGTATTTTGTTTATGTTAAAAAGGTATTTGGAGCCTCATTGTAACAATAATCTTCTTGTGAATGAGAGTAGCCATCACTTCTCTTCTCAGAGATAAGATGCTACCAGTCTAGCGAGTCTTTCTGTAACATCCTCCTTGGTTCGAAAACAACTCTGATACAGGTGCAATTTTTTTTTGTTTTAAAGGTGTGTGCGTGTGTGTAGAAAGGAACCAGACACTCTAGACTCTACGTCGCCACTCGACAACCAACAAGATGCAACCACGATGACCATGGCAAGAGGACATTAGGCGCTCAACTGCAAGCATTAAATGACCTTAGACCTAAGGAAGACAATCACACACACAGTTGTATAAACTAAGGCTTGCCAGGAGATGTCTAGACCCCACCCGACACAAGCAGCCCATGCAATGCTAGACCTCCAAGAACTACAAATCAAGGACAATCACTACCACTGCGGGAGACGCAAGTCAGAAGGACTCCGACACCGACCAACCACTAGAAGGGCTCACTGACTTCAATTTACAACCCTTACCCCAGTTGACTTCTAAAAGACAACGAAATACCAACCCATTCTTAAATATGTAAAATCAACTAAATTCCATCCCCTTCTACTAAGCCATGGTGACTCCTCGTACTTAATTTCAGGGACAGCTCTTGATATATGTTTATCACTGACCACAATTACTACAATAAAAAACCATGAATGAATAATTTCATTACCTTTACCTCACTTACCTTGCGGTAGGATATCATCCACAGCTCATCTCAATGTTATCATCAATAAATAAACTGCGATAACATCTTCATAAAAACTAGCATCATTACATTAATATAAAGACTTCGCAATTCACTAACTAAATTCATGATAACTACAAGGACATCTCCCTAGCGCTAAACTTATTAAGGGAACCCAACTTCTTCTACTAATTCCTAATACTCTATGGTGCTTAGCTCAAGGAACCTCATAATTTATAAACCATCAATAACTAAAGATTCATTAGCATTATCATAAGACCACAATTTCATTATTTTTCCTATGATACCTAAGACTAAAATATTAATGACGCCTCCATGACATAATAAACATGTTACAATTATATCCCATTAACTCCACCAAAAAGAACAATCACCTCATATTCTTTGTGGTTCCCAACAACCCACTACAAATCAATGCCCTAATAGGGTAGCACAATTTCATGTTGAGTTACAAAGTTGCGGGAACAACATTTACATATCAAGATGATGATCATTAATAAAGATAGTAAGGAGGTTAGCCCATTATTCTATCATGACGGAATCCCGAATAACACTAACACCAAGAAGTGTCTTGTATGTATCAATTTGGTATTTACTAACAGTCGATAAAACTGTAGGGTTATTCCATAAGTACCCAAGGATGTGACAATTACATTGGTTAATTATAGGTTACAATCAAGGTAGAAGTTAATAGTCCCAAACAAGGAAGGATTATCCCATATCCAACACCATATCTCTTTTATCTAAATAACCCTAACCGCAACATCCCTTGCCATGCATATTAACCCCTTTACATTTTATATCGCGAAATCCCTGCAGCAAATTACACTTACCATACATTTAGAGGAATTCAAATAACAAATAAAACTACAATGTAAACTTTCAATCTCAACCGTGAGCTAGAAATACAAATCATCATTCATTTACATGATGGAAAAATACATGACTAAATGGCTCATACAATAAAACTATAATATTAATTTTTGATTTTAACCGTAGCTAAATACACTAAACCTCATTCGTTTGTGCGATGGAGAATACATTACTAACGGGCTTATAACAATAAAGCCATAATATGAATTTTAATTTATCCTCTCCATCACTTCAGCGTTACTAGAGTGTTTTCCAACGATGATCAAAATGTGAGCTCGCTTTCACAAACTATGTTTTTTTTTGAAGCTGAACTTAGTAGAGTTCAGTATCTCATATAAAGTCGCATTCACTGTTGACCTCTGCATCATATAAGAACTGATAATCGGGATACCACTATTTCTTAAGTTATGTTGACTACTTACCACTTTCAAAAAAAACCATTCAATGTTAATCAAGCTTGGATAACACTTAATGCTTCATCAAGTCATTTTCGATAAGCCCGCTGAGCTTGCTTCCACAAAATGTTTTTTTTGAATATTTAATTAAAAAGTCATTTGATATCAACCGAGCATTATTTATTGACAGTTCAGGTCAAACTTAATGCTTCAAGCCATTAACCACCCACCAACCTTCCATAAGTATTACTCCGTACAACCAATTTCTTATTGTTGGAAGTGATTAACAGTTCACAATGAGCCGATCACAATCCTCCCAATTTGGTCTGACACCTCTCAATTATACTAGGTTCCTCGCGACAAAGATATATATATATATATATATACATCTTAACCTCAGTTATTATGGAAAACAACAATTATGCTAACCAAGCAAAATAGGCATAATGGAGGAAGACAAGATATCACTTTTACAAATCTAAAGAGAATGGTTCACGATGTCAAACTCAATTATGGACATTTTCCTAAAAGAATCATGTGAGTTGCTGACAGAAACCAAAATATTTAATCCCTCCCCTTCAATTGAATAAATTCAACAATTTCAAAATAAATAAATATAATATTTGTATGGATTGAATGATAAGTTGAAGATACTTTAGATCCGAAAAGTTTTATTCACGCCACCACTATATATAAAGTTTCCATATATTATTAAAGAATGGAATAAAGCAATACACAAAAAAACTTGTTTTTTTAAAAAGATGGCATCAAAACTAGTTTTACCACCGTCCCAGTTTATAAGCAAACACAAAAACTACTTCATTTAAATATTCTAACCATCCAAAATATCAACACTTGACGGTGGTTGCCAGCCATGAGGTCGAAATGGCAGCTGTTGCAAGCTTGCCAGAAAAGCGTAATGGTGGCAGACACGCGGTTGCATGGGGGCTTGTATTAGACTCATAAATCAAAATACAGAGGCGAAAAGAATGCGAGCTTCCCGCGGCTGGCAGGGGCTGGGACGAAAAATTAACAGTTACCGAAGGAGGACGCGATAGCTATACAGAGGTGCGCCCATCACGCTCAAAAAAGGGGTAGTGAAACGCCGTCCGAGGTTAATCAACGCAGTCGAGGTGGGCGCTGGAACAGATGTTACAACAACGTAACCATCTCAACCATTAAGATGCGATCATTAAATTATCATTTCACTTTCTATGGTGTAAAACCCTGCACTGTAACAACATAATACAGCCGGTGTCCGCTCTATTGTTTTAGTAATGAGCATCGCCCAAAGATAAAAATTTCTGTTACTTTTCACTTAAAAACCCTTCCCCATGATCGAGTAATCTTAGTAGGGGAGAATTATCATCTCGCAATATTCTTACGGGCTGCAATGTCTATTCCTGTTCCTCAAATTCTTTTCCAACCCTATCCTTGAATTACAGTATAGTTTATAAAGAATAGTAAATAATTAAGATTCATAAACAGTCAGAAATTACAAATAGAGAATTCCTTCCCTGCGCTGTCTGACCCTTCTTATCCAGCATGACCGATGGGCATGGGTCATGCCGAAACAAGTAATAAAGGGACGGTGGCCGACCTTGAATATAGCTGGACTGATTAACCAGCTACCAACCAACTGGGAGGGCGAAGGAATTTTTTTTTTTTAAAAGAAAAACCGAAAGGATGCAAGGCAGCAAGGGTTATTGATAAATTAAAACTTAGCTGTAACGTTCTCCCTAGCGTTAACCTGGGTGATTTAGTGGCAAAACGTCAGCTCAATATGAGGTCCAGTCTTAGATACTGGTGACTACTGCGCAATGCAGTAATAAAACGCACCTTACTAACACTCAGAATGAACGCACACCTTTGTAAAACGCATCCAAAAATCAACGCAAAAATATGCACACAGTCAGAGGGAATCGTCCACAGCCAACACCTCAACAGAAAAATAAAAACGCCCTGGCAAGGTAGAACGCCACCGAAATAATTAAAAGCCCGTGGCAAAAGAAAAACGCTCAAATTAAACCCACGCAGAGAAAGATCATTCAAAAATGCAGGTATTAACCCCAAATCACATAGGACTTCCACAGTAAGCACTCAGAGTTTAACCACAAGAACCAGAGAATTTTGACCCTCAAACGCTGAGCTAAATCCCAGCGCATTTTTATTTTATTTTATTTTTAAAACAGTAACGCCGAGATAACCACAGACAGAGAAGGATTCTAGAATAAATGACAGTAACCGGGAAACTACCAGTTTATACAGTAATCCATTCTACTCTACAGATAGAGGAGCGTACCTTGGCCTTATTCGCTTGCTGCAACAATTTTTGTGCTCCTGTTGCTCCTGCTCCTGCTTGCCGACCACAACGAACTCACCGGTACCTCCCAACCAAATGCTAGGGGTAATCTTCTTCCCCCTCATCCCCCCGAGCCGCAAAGGGGCCACACACAATCAGAGAGTAACTAGCTCCTCAGCTCGACTCCAAGGCTGAGCTACCACTCAAGTCTGCTGAGGATTCCCAACTCCTACCAACAATCAGTCAGTCTCTATTCTCCAGCATAACAATACCAATCTCCGCAAAATGATCCCCTTCTTTCCCCCTCCTCCTTTCCTTTATTCAAACTCAAACCGTAATTCCTGGTTTTTTTTAGGTTTTCCCCCCTTTTTCTCTTTGACTTTCTTATTTTTTTTCTTTTTAGTTTATTTTGTTTATATATTTGATTTTTATTTTTTTCTTTTTCAAAAATTCAAGGGTATGTGCGATCATTTTTAAATTCCTTTTCTTTTCACATGCTTAACTTTATTTGTTTATAATTTGTTTATAATATAAATATACATATATATATATTTATTTTTCTATTAATAAGCATGCATTCATCATTTAAATTACCATTAATATAACTGTATATTTAGGATTAATGAGAGATTAAGGCAATGGAAAACTAGTATAGGGGAAAAGTAATGTTTTACAAAAACGAATAAAGAGGATTTATGAGGAGGGATGGCGATATAGTAAAGTGAACTAGACAAGTATAAGGGATATGGATACTGAAAGATCTAGGCGATGGAGGATAGTTTTATTAAGTAGACAAGGATAAAGAGAGGGTGATGGTATGAGTTTTTGTTTTCCTTTTTTTTTTGAATTTACATTTGTTAGGGCCACACTAAAATCCCCCCCCCAGTTTCTAGAAGGTATTAGGCTTAGGGTTTAGATTCTGAGCTAGGCGACGATTGGTTAAGGGTAATGCTTAAGGTTTTATTCAGGTGTGGATGACTTAGGGCTAATTAGGCCGACTCCTTCAAACACCCTTATCGTGACATGCCCTTTAGGTCGCACCACGTGCGCCAAGGGTACCACTCGCCTCTGGAATTTCTTTTGGCAACGTGCACTTCAGGATGCACCACGTGATCCAAGGGTGCCACTTGCCAACTGAGTTCTTTTGTGCGACGTGCCCTTCAGGATGCACCACGTGCTCCAAGGGTGCCACTCGCCAATTGAACTGATTGGTAGACCTCTATAACCCCTGGAGTCAACACTCTTCCAGGTGAACTAGTAGGAGACTAAGGGCTCTAAGGAATAAGGCGTCCACCTTATTCCGCGCCCCTTAGAATCATCGTGAGCGACTGTCGCAATCGGACCTCACGGCATCGTGGGTCCTCTCGAACTAGGTAATCGTTAACCTACAGTTTGAGCCACGGCGGGAGCGCTAGCAGGCAGTGGCAGAGTTGTTGTCCACCCCTCTCCCTCAACCTCTATGCAATCTTGTGTGGCCCCTTTACTCCATATGTGAGTCAAGTCAGAAAGCTATTGTCAGCCTACATCACCAATAATAATGTCAGAAATGTCGACATCAAATCATCAAATCAAATGAAACATCATAATAAACATATCGACCCAAAAGCACACTCCCTGACTCAGTCCGGAGTCCAAAGGGGGTTCTACCGATGCCTTTGCATCCTCAAGGTCAAAAACCCTGCACACTCAATAAAACTGAGTCAATAGCACATGTCTACATCAAATAGTAACACATCATGTCATCTGTCAATCACATCATAATCAAATATAAAAGTTCTACATAAAAAGGGTCCAGATCACTTGCGAGCAAGTGTCCTCAAATAATAAGTGTTTTCAGTGCGCCAGAGCGGGATGTTACATACACCCCCTCTTGGTCTAAACTTCATCCCAAAGTTTCTCAGTATAATGCAAAAATAAAGTATCCCAGTGTCATAAGTCTATCCATCAAACAAAAATGGAAACTGTTGACACATATCATCTACATCCTCCCAGGTCACCGAGTGTGGACTATAACTGTCCCACTGGACCTTGACCTGATCTACCGTTCGACGTCGTAATTGTCGAACGCGATGATATAAGATGCATACTGGCTCAGCCATGAGATCTCCCTCATCCGATACCTGCAAGGAACCCAGGTCAATCACATGTGTAGGATCATTAATATAATGTCTCAAAATAGATACATGAAAAACATCGTGCATACGCCTCCAAGAACCAGGTAAGGCTAGTCGATAGGCCACGGGCCCCTTTCTCTCCACAATCTCGAAAGGTCCCACGAACCTAGGAGAGAGTTTATCTCCCTTCCCAAACCTGATCAAACTCTTATGTGGTTTAACCCGCAAGAAGACTCGATCGTCGACCTCATAGCTACGGTCGACTCGATGCGCATTGGCATAACTCTTCTGTCGATCTTGCGCTTCTTTAATCCTTTGTCTTATGGATTGCATCTGCTCTTCCATTTCTTGGATCGCTTCTCATCCCACCATGACCCTATCCTCAAGCTGATCCCAACTCAAGGGCGTCCGACACGGTCGCCCATAAAGAAACTCAAAAGGTGCCATCTTTATGGTTCTTTGATAACTGTTTTTGTAAGCGAACTCTACTAGAGGTAAAAATTCCTCCCAACGATTTTGTTGGTCCATCACGTACATGCGCAACATGTCTTCTAAGGTTTGGTTCATACGTTCTGTCTGTCTGTCCGTCTCTGGGTGATATGCATTACTAAAGTTAAGTTGGGTTCCCAAGGCCTCTTGGAAACTCATCCAAAGTCGTCCAGTAAACATCGATCCTCGATCGAATATAATGTTTTTAGGCACGCCATGCCACCTCACAATCTCGTTGATGAAAACTATCGCTATGTCAGGTGCCTAATATGTCGTACGCACAGGAATAAAGTGAGAACTCTTCTTCAGAGTTTCTACTACTACAAAAATCGAGTCGTGTCTCCTTGCCATCAGTGGCAATCCAACGATAAAATCCATCGAAATAACTTCCCTTTTTGATTCCGGAATGGCATGTGGTTGAAGTAATCCTGTCGGGTGTCTATGTTCAGCCTTTACCTGCTGACACTCTAGACATATAGCCACAAAGTTAACTGTGTCGGCCTTCATTCCCTTCCAAAAGAATAATGGTTTGAGGTCTGCCCTCATCTTCGTAACTCCCGGGTGACCCATGTAAACTGCTCTATGAGCCTCGCTCAGGATCAACATCCTCAACTCGTCATTTGGCGGTACATAAATATGACCTCTAAACCTCAATAACCCATCGTTATCCAAGGAATATCCCTCATATCGTGGTACCGTCATCGTGTTTTGTCCGATAAAATCCTTGACTTCCTTGTACCAGTCATCATCACGCTGTAAGGTGAGGATCTTCTCACGTAGATTTGTCTGAAGAGGTAACACCGAAAAGATGCGTGGCCTCTGACTCAACGCATCCGCCACTCGGTTCACTATTCCCTTTATGTAAGTAATCTCGAAATCGTATTCGCTACGCAATTCCAACCAACGTCGTTGTCGCGCGTTTAGGTCGCTTTGCATAAAAATGTGTTGTAGTCCACAATGATCAGTCTTTAATTTAAATTTTCGTCCAACAAGGTAGTGTCTCCAAACCTTCAAGGCATATACGATGGCTAGTAACTCCAAGTCATGCATCGCGTAGTTCTCCTCATGCCTTCTCAACTTCCTCGAAATGTAAGCAATTACTCGTCCGTCATGCATCAAGACTCTGCCTAAACCTTCCTTGGATGCGTCAGTGCATACCAAGAAGTCTGCGTCCATGTCAGGGACCTTTAGTATCGGCACGGTTGTCAACAACTCCTTAAGCCTCTGAAATACTTCCGCGCATTTCTCTGTCCAAACAAACTTCTTGTTTTTCTTCTGCAATTCTGTGATCGGATTTGCTATATTCGGAAAACCCTCGACAAACCGTTGATAGTATCTAGCTAAACCCATAAAACTACACACTTCTGTGACCTTCGTTGGCGCAGGCCATTCCATAATAGCCTCAACCTTGGCTGGATCCACGACGATACCTTCGCCAGAGATGACATGCCCTAAGTAGTGAATCCTCGACTGGTAAAAAGAGCATTTGGACAACTTCCCATACAATTTGTGTTCTCGTAGACATTGTAGTACCAAGCGCAAGTGCTCGTCATGCTCCTCCGTTGTCTGAGAGTAAATCAAAATATCGTCAATGAATACTTGGACGAACTTGTCCAAGTACTCGCAGAACACCCCGTTCATCGAACTGATGAACACCTCTGGGGTGTTTGTCAGTCCAAAAGGCAAAACCGTAAACTCATAATGTCCAAATCTTGTCTTAAAGGCAGTCTTAGGAAGGTCATCCTCCTTGATTCGTAACTGGTGATATCCGGATCGCAAATCGATCTTGGAGAACATCTTCACTCCCTTCATTTGATCGAATAGATCGTCAATTCTGGGTAAGGGATACTGGTTCTTGATCGTTGCCTTGTTCAGTTGACATTAGTCGATGCAAAGCCTCCATGATCCGTCCTTCTTTCATATGAAAATAACTGGTGCACCCCACGATGACACACTAGGATGTATCAGTCCCAGGTCCAACAACTCCTTCAGCTACATTTTCAACTCTTCCAACTCCGGGGTCGACATCCGATAAGGCGTTCTTGCTATCGGTTCAGTTACCGGTTTCAGGTCTATGGTAAACTCCAGTTCCCTCTCCGGCGGCATCCCAAGCAACTCCTCTGGAAAAACGTCCGCAAACTCCTTCACCACCGGAAGGTTTTCTAGACCTTCTGCCACTCCCTTCTCGTTGAGCGCAAGAATTGCATACAGTTTTCACCCCTTGCGCATACTCTTCCGTAACTGTAAGGAAGAGACGAACCGCAGGGAAACTCCCTGGTTCCGTCCTACAACCACACGTCTCTGTCCCTCGTCATCAACCAAGTTCCATCGTTTCATCTTACAGTTGAGTATCGCCTCATGCGTTTCCAACCAATCCATACCGATCACGATGTCATAAGATCCTAAGATCGTGACGTACAAGTTGACTCTCGTGAAAAACTCTCGCAGGTTAAGGGCACAACCCGTAACATTTTCTCCAACCTTCTGTTTGGCTTTGGAAGCCATCTCTTATGAAGCTAAACTCGTCTTGAACGACTGCCTTCTAGACGACATCGTGCAAGGTTTGAGGCATCAAAACATTAAAACCTTTGCACGCGGGCTACCGTTAAGGCCCAACACGAACCTGATGAACTTAAGCTTCTCAAAGTTAGGGTGTGGATCTTACCAGAGCAGCACCATAAAATGTGCCTCGTACTCAAGCACCGTACGACCTCCTTGTTGTAAAGCATTGAACTCATTGTGTTGACGCTCAATGAATTACTCTGAAGGATACCTCTGTCGGAACCGTTCCCATGACGCGTCTTCAACGGCCTTGTTCAGCTGCGGTAGGAGCATCTTCCACCATAGAAGAGCGCTCCCCTTCAATTGAAAGACCGCCATGCAGACCTTGATGTTGGAGGTATAATTGCGAAGTGCGAAGTACATCGCCATCCTTTCCAACCATGCCTCGGTGGCTGCACCGTCCGGGGCACCCAAGAACTCGGGAAACTTTACCTACTCGAGTTCATGGTGAATGCTACCTGTCACTGCCGGTGCACACGGCAGAACCTCAGGGGATGCCGGTGCCCTGGCCTCGTCTCGGTCCAATCCGCTGATTAGTGCCTCGGACAGCACTGAAAGGATCTCATCATCCCAACTACATCGCAATCCGCTAGCTACTC
This sequence comes from Picea engelmannii, assembly GCA_009831015.1. Lineage (NCBI taxonomy): Eukaryota > Viridiplantae > Streptophyta > Pinopsida > Pinales > Pinaceae > Picea > Picea engelmannii. The sequence continues at coordinate 48,845 of ML799779.1, forward strand.
CTGTCCGAAAACCTGCCCGCCTCTCTGGGGGTTATACCCCTCAGGCGTGGATGCTATCGGAGGCATCGTGCCTCCTCCCCTAGCACCCCATCGTCTGCCTCCGTGGCGTCCTCAACCATGATTACCGTGCACGCACTCAAACAACTCGATCCGCAATAGTAGAAAATCAACTCACGTCAACGAAAGTCATAGTGAATCCCAGGTCACGGGTCGAACCTCGCTCTGATACCATATGTAACATCCTCCTTGGTTCGAAAACAACTATGATACAGGTGAATTTTTTTTTTGTTTTAAAGGTGTGTGCGTGCATGTAGAAAGGAACCAGACACTCTAGACTCTACGTCGCCACTCGACAACTAACAAGACGGAACCACGATGACCATGGAAAGAGGACAATAGGCGCTCAACTGCAAGCATTAAATGACCTTAGACCTAAGGAAGACAATCACACACACAACTGTATAAACTAAGGCTTTCCAGGAGATGTCTAGACCCCACCCGACACAAGCAGCCCACACAATGCTAGACCTCCAAGATCTACAAATCAAGGACAATCACTACCACTGCGGGAGACGCAAGTCAGAAGGACTCTGACACCGACCAGCCACTAGAAGGGCTCACTGACTTCAATTTACAAACCTTACCCCAGTTGACTTATAAAAGACAACGAAATACCAACCCATTCTTAAATATGTAAAATCAACTAAATTCCATCCCCTTCTACTAAGCCAGGGTGACTCCTCGTACTTCATTTCAAGGACAGCTCTTGATATATGTTTATCACTGACCACGATTACTACAATAACAAACCATGAATGAATAATTTCATTACCTTTACCTCACTTACCTTGCGGTAGGATATCATCCACAACTCATCTTAATGTTAGTATCAATAAATAAACTGCGATAACATCTTCATAAAAACTAGCATCATTACATTAATATAAAGACTTCACAATTCACTAACTAAATTCATGATAACTACAAGGACATCTCCCTAGCGCTAAACTTATTAAGGAACCCAACTTCTTCTACTAATTCCTAATACTCTATGGTGCTTAGCTCAAGGAACCTCATAATTTATAAACCATCAATAACTAAAGATTCATTAGCATTATCATAAGACCACAATTTAATTATTTTTCCTATGATACCTAACACTAAAATATTAATGACGCCGCCATGACATAATAAACATGTTAAAATTATATCCCATTAACTCCGCCAAAAAGAACAATCACCTCATATTCTTTCTGGTTCCCAAAAACCCACTACAAATCAATGCCCTAATAGGGTAGCACAATTTCATGTTGAGTTACAAAGTTGCGGGAACAACATTTACATATCAAGATGATGATCATTAATAAAGATGGTAAGGAGGTTAGCCCATTATTCTATCATGACGGAATCCCGAATAACACTAACACCAAGAAGTGTCTTGTATGTATCAATTTGGTATTTACTAAAAGTCGATAAAACTGTAGGGTTATTCCATAAGTACCCAAGGATGTGACAATTACATTGGTTAATTATAGGTTACAATCAAGGTAGAAGTTAATACTCCCAAACAAGGAAGGATTATCCCATATCCAACACCATATCTCTTTTATCTAAATAACCCTAACCGCAACATCCCTTGCCATGCATATTAACCCCTTTACATTTTATATCATGAAGTTCCTACAACAAATTACACTTACCATACATTTAGAGGAATTCAAATAACAAATAAAACTACAATTTAAACTTTCAATCTCAACCGTGAGCTAGAAATACAAATCATCATTCATTTACATGATGGAAAAATACATGACTAAATGGCTCATACAATAAAACTATAATATTAATTTTCGATTTTAACCGTAGCTAAATACACTAAACCTCATTCGTTTGTGCGATGGAGAATACATTACTAACGGGGTTATAACAATAAATCCATAATATGAATTTTAATTTATCCTCTCCATCACTTCAGCGTTACTAAAGTGTTTTCCAACGATGATCAAAACGTGAGCTCTCTTTCAAAAACTATGTTTTTTTTTAAGCTGAACTGAGTAGAGTTCAGTATCTCATATAAAGTCGCATTCACTATTGACCTCTACATCATATAAGACCTGATAATCGGGATACCGCTATTGCTTAAGTTATGTTGACTACTTACCACTTTCAACAAAAATCATTCAATGTTAATCAAGCTTGGATAACACTTAATGCTTCATCAAGTCATTTTCGATAAGCCCGCTGAGCTTGCTTCCACAAAATGTTTTTTTTGAATATTTAATTAAAAAGTCATTTGATATCAACTGAGCATTATTTATTGACAGTTCAGGTCAAACTTAATGCTTCAAGCCATTAACGACCCACCAACCTTCCATAAGTATTACTCTGTGCAACCAATTTCTTATTGCTGGAAGTGATTAATAGTTCACAATGAGCCGATCACAATCCTCCCAATTTGGTGTGACACCTCTCAATTATAATAGGTTCCTCGCGACAAAGATATATATATATATATATATATATATATATATATATATATATATATATATATATATCTTAACCTCAGTTATTATGGAAAACAACAATTATGCTAACCAAGCAAAATAGGCATAATGGAGGAAGACAAGAGATCACTTTTACAAATCTAAAGAGAATGGTTCACGATGTCAAACTCAATTATGGACATTTTCCTAAAAGAATCATGTGATTTGCTGACAGAAACCAAAATATTTAATCCCTCCCCTTCAGATGAATAAATTCAACAATTTCAAAATAAATAAATATAATATTTGTATGGATTGAATGATAAGTTGAAGATACTTTAGATCCGAAAAGTTTTATTCATGCCACCGCTATATATAAAGTTTCCATATATTATTAAAGAATGGAATAAAGCAATACACAACAAAACTTGTTTTTTTAAAAAGATGGCATCAAAACTAGTTTTACCACCGTCCCAGTTTATAAGCAAACGCTAAAAATACTTCATTTATATATTCTAACCATCCAAAATATCAAGACTTGACGGTGGTTTCCAGCCATGAGGTCGAAATGGCAGTTATTCCAGGCTTGCCAAAAAAGCGTAATGGTGGCAGACACGCGGTTGCATGGGGGCTTGTATTAGACTCATAAATCAAAATACAGAGGTGAAAAGAATGCGAGCTTCCCGCGGCTGGCAGGGGCTGGGACGAAAAATTAACAGTTACCGAAGGAGGACGCGACAGCTATATAGAGGTGCGCCCATCGTGCTCAGAAAAGGGGCAGTGAAACGCTGTCCGAGGTTAATCAACGCAGTCGAGGTGGGCGTTGGAACAGATGTTACAGCAACGTAACCATCTCAACCATTAAGATGCGATCATTAAATTATCATTTCACTTTCTATGGTGTAAAACCCTGCACTGTAACAACATAATACAACCAATGTCCGGTCTATTGTTTTAGTAATGATCATCGCCCCAAGATAAAAATTTCTGTTACTTTTCACTTAAAAACCCTTCGCCATGATCGAGTAATTTTAGTAGGGGAGAATTATCATCTCGCAATATTCTTACAGGCTTCAATGTCTATTCCTGTTCCTCAAATTCTTTTCCAATGCTATCCTTGAATTACAGTATAGTTTATAAAGAATAGTAAATAACTAAGATTCATAAACAGTCAGAAATTACAAATAGTGAATTCCTTCCCTGCGTTGTCTGACCCCTCTTATCCAGCACGGCCAATGGGCATGGCTCATGCCGAAACAAGTAATAAAGGGATGGTGGCCGACCTTGAATACAGCTGGACTGATTAACCAGCTACCAACCAACTGGGAGGGTGAAGGCATTTTTTTTTTTTTTTTTTTTTAAACCGAAAGGAGGCAAGGCAGCAAGGGTTATTGATAAATTAAAACTTAGCCGTAACGTTCTCCCTGGTGTTAACCTGGGTGATTTAGTGGCAAAACGTCGGCTCGATATGAGGTCCGGTCTTCGATACTGGTGACTACTGCGCAATGCAGTAATAAAGCGCACCCTACTAACACGCAGAATGAATGCACACCTCTGTAAAACGCAGAAATACGCACACAGTCAGAGGGAATCGTCCACATTCAACACCTCAACATAAAAATAAAAACGCCCTGGCAAGGTAGAATGCAACCGAAATAATTAAAAGCCCGTGGAAAAAGAAAAACGCTCAAATTAAACCCACGCAGAGCAAGATCATTCAAAAATGTAGGTATTAACCCCAAATCACATAGGACTTCCACAGTAAGCACTCAGAGTTTAACCACAAGAACCAGAGAATTTTGACCCTCAAACGCTGAGCTAAACCCCAACGCCATTTTTATTTATTGTATTTTTAAAATAGTAACGCTGAGATAACCACAGACAGAGAAGGATTCTAGAATAAATGACAGTAACCGGGAAACTACCAGTTTATACAGTAATCCATTCTACTCTACAGATAGAGGAGCGTACCTTGTCCTTATTCGCTTGCTGCAACAATTCCTGTGCTCCTGCCGCTCCTGCTCCTGCTTGCCGACCACAACGAACTCACCGGTACCTCCCAGCCAAACGCTAGGGGTACTCTTCTTCCCCCTCAGCCCCCCGATCCACAAAGGAGCCACACACAATCAGAGAGTAACTAGCTCCTCAGCTCGCCTCCAAGGCTGAGCTACCACTCAAGTCTGCTGAGGATTCCCAACTCCTACCAGCAATCAGTCAGTCTCTATTCTCCAGCATAACAATACCAATCTCCGCAAAAATGTCCCCTTCTTTCCCCCTCCTCCTTTCCTTTATTCAGACTCAAACCCTAATTCCTATTTTTTTTAGGTTTTCCCCCCTTTTTCTCTTTGACTTTCTTATTTTTTTTCTTTTTAGTTTATTTTGTTTATATATTTGATTTTTATTTTTTTCTTTTTCAAAAATTCAAGGGTATGTGCGCTCATTTTTAAATTCCTTTTCTTTTCACATGCTTAACTTTATTTGTTTATAATTTGTTTATAATATAAATATACATATATATATATTCATTTTTCTATTAATAAGCATGCATTCATCATTTAAATTACCATTAATATAACTGTATATTTTGGATTAATGAGAGATTAAGGCAATGGAAAACCAGTATAGGGGAAAAGTAATGTTTTACAAAAATAAATAAAGAGGATTTATGAGGAGGGATGGCGATATAGTAAAGTGAACTAGACAAGTATAAGGGAGATGGATACTGGAAGATCTAGGCGATGGAGGATAGTTTTATTAAGTAGACAAGGATAAAGAGAGGGTGATGGTCTGAGTTTTTGTTTTCCTTTTTTTTTTGAATTTACATTTGTTAGGGCCACACTAAAATCCCCCCCCAAGTTTCTAGAAGGTCTTAGGTTTAGGGTTTAGATTCTGAGCTAGGCGATGATTGGTTAAGGGTAATGCTTAAGGTTTTATTCAGGTGTGGATGACTTAGGGCTAATTAGGTTGAATCCTTCAACCACCCTTATCGCGACGTGCCCTTCAGGTCGCACCACGTGCGCCAAGCGTGCCACTCGCCTCTGGAATTTCTTTTGGCGACATGCCCTTCAGGATGCACCACGTGCTCCAAGGGTGCCACTTGCCAACTGAGTTCTTTTGTGCAACGTGCCCTTCAGGATGCACCACGTGCTCCAAGGGTGCCACTCGCCAATTGAACTGATTGGTAGACCTCTATAACCCCTGGAGTCAACACTCTGTCAGGTGAACTAGTAGGAGACTAAGGGCTCTAAGGAATAAGGCCTCCGCCTTATTGCGCGCCCCTTAGAATCATCGTGAGAGACTGTTGCAGTCGGCCCTCACGGCATCGTGGGTCCTCTCGAACTAGGTAATCGTTAACCTACAGTTCGAGCCACGGCGGAAGCGCTAGCAGGTGGTGGCAGGGCTGTTGTCCACCCCTCTCCCTCAACCTCTCTGCAATCATGTGTGGCCCCCTTACTCCATATGTGAGTCAAGTCGACAAGCTATCGTCAGCTTGCATCACCAATAATCATGTCAGAAATGTCGACATCAAATCATCAAATCAAATGAAACATCATAATAAACATATCAACCCAAAAGCACAATCCCTGACTCAGTCCGTAGTCCAAAGGGGGTTCTACCGATGCCTCTGCATCCTCAAGGTCAAAAACCCTGCACACTCAATAAAACTGAGTCAATAGCACCTGTCTACATCAAATAGTAACACATCATGTCATCTGTCAGTCACATCATAATCAAATATAAAAGGTCTACATAAAAAGGGTCCAGATCACTTGGGAGCAAGTGTCCTCAAATAATAAGTGTTCTCAGTGCGCGAGAGAGGGATGTTACATACACCCCCTCTTGGTCTAAACTTCGTCCCGAAGTTTCTCATTATAATGCAAAAATAAAGTATCCCAGTGTCATAGGTCTATCCATCAAACAAAAATGGAAACTGCTGACGCATATCATCTGCGTCCTCCCAGGTCACCGAGTGTGGACTATAACTGTCCCACTGGACCTTGACCTGATCTACCATTCGACGTCATAACTATCGAACGCGATGATCTAAGATGCAGACCGGCTCAGCCATGAGTGCTCCCTCATTCGATACCTGCAAGGAACCCAGGTCAATCACATGTGTAGGATCATTAATATAATGTCTCAAAATAGATACATGAAAAACATCGTGCATACGCCTCCAAGAACCAGGTAAGGCTAGTCGATAGGCCACAGACCCCTTTCTCTCCACAATCTCGAAAGGTCCCACGAACCTAGGAGAGAGTTTAGCTCCCTTCCCAAACCTAATCAAACTCTTATGCGGTTTAACTCGCAAGAAGACTCGATCGTCGACCTCGTAGCTATGGTCGAATCGATGCGCATCGGCATAACTCTTCTGTCGATCTTGCACTTCTTTAATCCTTTGTCTTATGGATTGCATCTGCTCTTCCATTTCTTGGATCTCTTCTGGTCCCACCAGGACCCTATCCTCAAGCGGATGCCAACTCAAGGGAGTCTGATAGGGTCACCCATAAAGAAACTCAAAAGGCGCCATCTTTATGGTGCTTTCATAACTGTTTTTGTAAGCGAACTCTACTAGAGGTAAGAATTCCTCCCAACAATTTTGTTGGTCCATCACGTACATGCGCAACATGTCTTCCAAGGTTTGGTTCGTACGTTCTGTCTATCCATCCGTCTCTGGGTGATATGCATTACTAAAGTTAAGCTGGGTTCCCAAGGCCTCTTGGAAACTCGTCCAAAGTCATCCAGTAAACACCGATCCTCGATCGGATATAATCTTTTTAGGTACGCCATGCCACCTCACAATCTCGCTGATGAAAACTTTTGCTATGTCAGGTGCCTGATATGTCGTACGCACAGGAATAAAGTGAGCACTCTTCGTCAGAGTGTCTACTACTACAAAAATCGAGTCGTGTCTCCTTGCCGTCAGTGGCAATCCAATGATAAAATCCATCGAAATAACTTCCCTTTTCGATTCCGGAATGGCATGTGGTTGAAGTAATCCTGTCGGGTGTCTATGTTCAGTCTTTACCTACCGACACTCTAGACATCTAGCCAAACAGTTAACTATGTCGACCTTCATTCCCTTCCAAAAGAATAATGGTTTGAGGTCTTCCCTCATCTTCGTAACTCCCGGGTGAGCCATGTAAACTGCTCTATGAGCCTCGCTCAGGATCAACATCCTCAACTCATCGTTTGGCGGTACATAAATACGACCTCTAAACCTCAATCACCCATCGTTATCCAAGGAATATCCCTCATATCGTGGTACCGTGATCATGTTTTGTCCGATAAAATCCTTGACTTCCTTGTACCAGTCATCATCACGCTGTAAAGTGAGGATCTTCTCACGTAGATTTGTCTGAAGAGGTAACACCGAAAAGATGCATGGCCTCCGACTCAATGCATCCACCACTCGGTTCACTGTTCCCTTTATGTAAGTAATCTCGAAATCGTATTCGCTAAGCAATTCCGACCAATGCCGTTGTCACACGTTCAGGTCACTTTGCATAAAAATGTGTTGTAGTCCACAATGATCAGTCTTTAATTTAAATTTTCATCCAACAAGGTAGTGTCTCCAAACCTTCAAGGCATATACGATGGCTAGTAAATCCAAGTCATGCATCACGTAGTTCTCCTCATGGCTTCTCATCTTCCTCGAAATGTAAGCAATCACTCGTCTGTCATGCATCAAGACTCCGCCTAAACCTTCCTTGGATGCGTCAGTGCATACCAAGAAGTCTGCGTCCATGTCAGGGACCTTTAGTATCGGTGCGGTTGTCAACAACTCCTTAAGCCTCTGAAATGCTTCCGCGCATTTCTCTGTCCAAACAAACTTCTTGTTTTTCTTCTGCAATTCTGTGATTGGATTTGCTATCTTCGAAAAACCCTCAACAAACTGTTGATAGTATCCAGCTAAACCCACAAAACTACGCACTTCTATGACCTTCATTGGCGCGGGCCATTCCATAATAGCCTCAACCTTGGCTGGATCCATGACGATACCTTCACCAGAGATGACATGCCCTAAGTAGTGAATCCTCGACTGGTAAAAAGAGCATTTGGACAACTTCCCATACAATTTGTGTTCTCGTAGACATTGTAGTACCAAGCGCAAGTGCTCGTCATGCTCCTCTGTCATCTGAGAGTAGATCAAAATATCGTCAATGAATACTTGGATGAACTTGTCCAAGTACTCGCGGAACACCCCGTTCATCGAACTCATGAACACCTCTAGCGCGTTTGTCAGTCCAAAAGGCAAAACCGTAAACTCGTAATGTCCAAATCTTGTCTTAAAGGCGGTCTTAGGAAGGTCATCCTCCTTGATCCGTAACTGGTGATATCCGGATCGCAAATCGATCTTGGAGAACACCGTCGCTCCCTTCATTTGATCAAATAGATCGTCAATTCTGGGTAAGGGATACTGGTTCTTGATCGTTGCCTTGTTCAGTTGACGGTAGTCGATGCAAAGCCTCCATGATCTGTCCTTCTTTCGTATGAAAATAAATGGTACACCCCACGGTGACACACTAGGACGTATCAGTCCCAGGTCCAAGAACTCCTTCAGCTACATTTTCAACTCTTCCAACTCTGGGGTCGACATCCGATAAGGCATTCTTTCTATCGGTTCAGTTCCCGGTTTCAGGTCTATGGTAAACTCCAGTTCCCTCTCCGACGGCATCCCAGGCAACTCCTCTGGAAAAACGTCCACAAACTCCTTCACCACCAGAAGGTGTTCTAGACCTTCCGCCACTCCCTTCTCATTGAGTGCAATAATTGCATACAATTTGCACCCCTTGCGCATACTCTTTCGTAACTGTAAGGAAGAGATGAACCGCAGGGAAACTCCCTGGTTCCGTCTTACAATCACACGTCTCTGTCCCTCGTCATCAACCAAGCTCCATCGTTTCGTCTTATAGTTGAGTATCACCTCATGCGTTTCCAACCAATCCATACCGATCACGATTTCATAAGATCCTAAGATCGTGACGTACAAGTTGACTGTCGTGAAAAACTCTCCCAGGTTAAGGGCACAACCCATAACATTTTCTCCAACCTTCTGTTTGGCTTCGGAAGCCATCTCTTATGAAGCTAAACTCGTCCTGAACGACTACCTTCTGGACGACATCGTGTAAGGTTTGATGCATCAAAACATTAAAACCTTTGCACGCAGGCTGCCATTAAGGCCCAACAGGAACCTGATGACCTTAAGCTTCTCAAAGTTAGGGTGCAGAGCTTACCAGAGCAGCACCATAAAATGTGCCCCGTAGTCAAGCACCGTACGACCTCCTTGTCGTAAAGCATTGAACTCATTGTGCTGACGCTCAATGAATTACTCTGAAGGATACCTCTCTCGAAACTATTCCTTGAACCGTTCCCATGACACGTCTTGAACGACCATGTTCAGCTGCGGTAGGAGTGTCTTCCACCATAGAAGAGCGCTCCCCTTCAATTGAAAGACCGCCATGAGGACCTTTATGTTGGAGGTATAATTACGAAGTGCGAAGTCCATCGCCATCCTTTCCAACCATGCCTCGGTGGTTGCGCCGTCCGGGGTACCCAAAAACTCAGGAAATTTTACCTACTCGTGTTCACGGTGAATGCTACCTGTCATGGCCGGTGCGTGCAGCTGGACCTCAGGGGGTGCCGACGCCCTGGCCTCGTCTCGGTCCAATCTGCTGATTAGTGCCTCGGACAACGCTGAAAGGATCTCATCATCCCAACTACATCGCCATCCGCTAGCTACTCCTGTCCGAGAACCTGCCTGCCTCTCTGGGGGTTAGACCCCTCAGGTGTGGATGCTACTGGAGGCATTGCGTCTCCTCCCCTAGCACCCCTTCGTCTACCTCCGCGACATCCTGAACCATGATTATCATGCACGCACTCAAACAACTCGATCCGCAATAGTAGAAAATCAACTCACGTCAACGAAAGCCGTAGCGAATCCCAAGTCGCGGGTCGAACCTCGCTCTGATACCATATGTAACATCCTCCTTGGTTTGAAAACAACTCTGATACAGGTGCAATTTTTTTTTCTTTTAAAGGTGTGTGTGCGCGTGTAGAAAGTAACCAGACACTCTAGACTCTACGTCGCCACTCGACAACCAACAAGACGCAACCACGATGACCATGGCAAGAGGACATTAGGCGCTCAACTGCAAGCATTAAATGACCTTAGACCTAAGGAAGACAATCACACACACAGTTGTATAAACTAAGGCTTTCCAGGAGATGTCTAGACCCCACCCGACACAAGCAGCCCACGCAATGCTAGACCTCCAAGAACTACAAATCAAGGACAATCACTACCACTGCGGGAGACGCAAGTCAGAAGGACTCCGACACCGACCAACCATTAGAAGGGCTCACTGACTTCAATTTACAACCCTTACCCCAGTTGACTTCTAAAAGACAACGAAATACCAACCCATTCTTAAATATGTAAAATCAACTAAATTCCATCCCCTTCTACTAAGCCATGGTGACTCCTCGTACTTAATTTCAGGGACAGCTCTTGATATATGTTTATCACTGACCACAATTACTACAATAAAAAACCATGAATGAATAATTTCATTACCTTTACCTCACTTACCTTGCGGTAGGATATCATCCACAGCTCATCTCAATGTTATCATCAATAAATAAACTGCGATAACATCTTCATAAAAACTAGCATCATTACATTAATATAAAGACTTCGCAATTCACTAACTAAATTCATGATAACTACAAGGACATCTCCCTAGCGCTAAACTTATTAAGGGAACCCAACTTCTTCTACTAATTCCTAATACTCTATGGTGCTTAGCTCAAGGAACCTCATAATTTATAAACCATCAATAACTAAAGATTCATTAGCATTATCATAAGACCACAATTTCATTATTTTTCCTATGATACCTAAGACTAAAATATTAATGACGCCTCCATGACATAATAAACATGTTACAATTATATCCCATTAACTCCACCAAAAAGAACAATCACCTCATATTCTTTGTGGTTCCCAACAACCCACTACAAATCAATGCCCTAATAGGGTAGCACAATTTCATGTTGAGTTACAAAGTTGCGGGAACAACATTTACATATCAAGATGATGATCATTAATAAAGCTGGTAAGGTTCCTCATGACAAAGATATATATATATATATATATATACATCTTAACCTCGGTTATTATGGAAAACAACAATTATGCTAACCAAGCAAAATAGGCATAATGGAGGAAGACAAGAGATCACTTTTACAAATCTAAAGAGAATGGTTCACAATGTCAAACTCAATTATGGACATTTTCCTAAAAGAATCATGTGAGTTGCTGACAGAAACCAAAATATTTAATCCCTCCCCTTCAGATGAATAAATTCAACAATTTCAAAATAAATAAATATAATATTTGTATGGATTGAATGATAAGTTGAAGATACTTTAGATCCGAAAATTTTTATTCACGCCACCGCTATATATAAAGTTTTCATATATTATTAAAGAATGGAATAAATCAATACACAACAAAACTTGTTTTTTTAAAAAGATGGCATCAAAACTAGTTTTACCACCGTCCCAGTTTATAAGAAAATGCTAAAACTACTTCATTTATATATTCTAACCATCCAAAATATCAAGACTTGACGGTGGTTGCCAGCCATGAGGTTGAAATGGCAGCTGTTGTAGGCTTGCCAGAAAAGCGTAATGGTGGCAGACACGCGGTTGCATGGGGGCTTGTATTAGACTCATAAATCAAAATACAGAGGCGAAAAGAATGCAAGCTTCCCGCGGCTGGCAGGGGCTGGGACGGCAAATTAACAGTTACCAAAGGAGGACGCGACAGTTATACAGAGGTGCACCCATCACGCTCAGAAAAGGGGCAGTGAAACGCCGTTCGAGGTTAATCAACGCAGTCGAGGTGGGCGTTGGAACAAATGTTACAGCAACGTAACCATCTCAACCATTAAGATGCGATCATTAAATTATCATTTCACTTTCTATGCTGTAAAACCCTGCACTGTAACAACATAATACAGCCAGTGTCCACTCTATTGTTTTAGTAATGATCATCGCCCCAAGATAAAAATTTCTGTTACTTTTCACTTAAAAACCATTCCCCATGATCGAGTAATCTTAGTAGGGGAGAATTATCATCTCGCAATATTCTTACGGGCTGCAATGTCTATTCATGTTCCTCAAATTCTTTTCCAATGCTATCCTTGAATTACAGTATAGTTTATAAAGAATAGTAAATAACTAAGATTCATAAACAGTCAGAAATTACAAATAGAGAATTCCTTCCCTGCACTGTCTGACCCCTCTTATCCAGCGCGGCCGATGGGCATGGGTCATGCCGAAACAAGTAATAAAGGGACGGTGGTCGACCTTCAATACAGCTGGACTAATTAACCAGCTACCAACCAACTGGGAGGGCGAAGGCGTTTTTTTTTTTTTTTTTTAAACCGAGAGGAGGCAAGGAAGCAAGGGTTATTGATAAATTAAAACTTAGCCGTAACGTTCTCCCTGGCGTTAACCTGGGTGATTTAGTGGCAAAATGCTGGCTCGATATGAGGTTCGGTCTTAGATACTGGTGACTACTGTGCAATGCAGTAATAAAATGCACCCTACTAACACGCAGAATGAACGCATACCTCTGTAAAACGCATCCAAACATCAACGCAGAAATACGCACACAGTCAAAGGGAATCGTCCACAGTCAACACCTCAATAGAAAAATAAAAATGCCCTGGCAAGGTAGAACACCACCAAAATAATTAAAAGCCCGTGGAAAAATAAAAACGATCAAATTAAACCCACGCAGAGCAAGATCATTCAAAAACGCAGGTATTAACCCCAAATCACATAGGACTTCCACAGTAAGCACTCAGATTTTAACCACAAGAATTAGAGAATTTTGACCCTCAAACGATGAGCTAAACCCCAGTGCATTTTTTTTTATTGTATTTTTAAAACAGTAACGTCGATATAACCAGAGACAGAGAAGGATTCTAGAATAAATGACAGTGACCAAGCAACTACCAGTTTATACAGTAATCCATTCTACTCTACAGATAGAGGAGTGTACCTTGGCCTTATTCGCTTGCCGCAACAATTCATGTGCTCCTACCGCTCCTGCTCCTGCTTGTCGACTACAACGAACTCACGGGTACCTCCCAGCCAAACGCTAGGGGTACTCTTCTTCCCCCTCAGCCCCCCGAGCCGCAAAGGGGCCACACACAATCAGAGAGTAACTAGCTCCTCAGCTCGCCTCCAAGGCTGAGCTACCACTCAAGTCTGCTGAGGATTCCCAACTCCTACCAGCAATCATTCAGTCTCTATTCTCCAGCATAACAATACCAATCTCCGCAAAAAGGTTCACTTCTTTCCCCCTCCTCCTTTCCTTTATTCAGACTCAAACCCTAATTCCTATTTTTTTTAGGTTTTCCCCCCTTTTTCTCTTTGACTTTCTTATTTTTTTTCTTTTTAGTTTATTTTGTTTATATCTTTGATTTTTATTTTTTTATTTTTCAAAAATTCAAGGGTATGTGCACTCATTTCTAAATTCCTTTTCTTTTCACATGCTTAACTTTATTTGTTTATAATTTGTTTATAATATAAATATACATATATATTTTTTCATTTTTCTATTAATAAGCATGCATTCATCATTAAAATTACCATTAATATAACTGTATATTTAGAATTAATGAGAGATTAAGGAAATGGCAAACCATTATAGGGGAAAAGTAATGTTTTACAAAAACAAATAAAGAGGATTTACGAGGAGGGATGGGGATATAGTAAAGTGAATTAGACAAGTATAAGGGAGATGGATATTGGAAGATCTAGGCGATGGAGGATAGTTTTATTAAGTAGACAAGGATAAAGAGAGGGTGATGGTTTGAGTTTTTGTTTTCCTTTTTTTTTTTAATTTACATTTGTTAGGGCCACACTAAAA
>ML799779.1:63327-86025 GCA_009831015.1 Picea engelmannii
CCCCCCCCCCCCAATTTCTAGAAGGTCTTAGGCTTAGGGTTTAGATTCTGAGCTAGGCGACGATTGGTTAAGGGTAATGCTTAAGGTTTTATTTAGGTGTGGATGACTTAGGGCTAATTAAGTTGACTCCTTCAACCACCCTTATCGCGACGTGCCCTTCAGGTCGCACCAGGTGCGCCAAGGGTGCCACTCGCCTTTGGAATTTTGTTTGGCGACATGCCCTTCAGGATGCACCACGTCCTCCAAGGCTGCCACTTGCCAACTAAGTTATTTTGTGAGACGTGCCCTTCAGGATGCACCACGTGCTCCAAGGCTGCCACTCGCCAACTGAACTGATTGCTAGACCTCTATAACCCCTGGAGTCAACACTCTGACAGGTGAACTAGTAGGAGACTAAGGGCTCTAAGGAATAAGGCCTCTGCCTTATTGCGCGCCTTTTAGAATCATTGTGAGCGACTGTCGCAGTCGGCCCTCATGGCATCGTGGGTCCTCTCGAACTAGGTAATCGTTAACCTACAGTTCGAGCCACGGCGGGAGCGCTAGCAGGCGGTGGCAGGGCTGCTGTCCACCCCTCTCCCTCAACCTCTCTGCAATCGTGTGTGGCCCCTTTACTCCATATGTGAGTCAAGTCGGCAAGCTATCGTTAGCCTGCATCACCAATAATTATGTCATAAATGTCGACATCAAATCATCAAATCAAATGAAACATCATAATAAACATATCAACCCAAAATCACACTCCCTGACTCAGTTCGGAGTCCAAAGGGGGTTCTACCGATGCCTCTGCATCCTCAAGGTCAAAAACCCTGCACACTCAATAAAACTGAGTCAATAGCACCTGTCTACATCAAATAGTAACACATCATGTCATCTGTCAATCACATCATAATCAAATATAAAAGGTCTACATAAAAAGGGTCCAGATCACTTGCGAGCAAGTTTCCTCAAATAATAAGTGTTCTCAGTGCGCCAGAGCGGGATGTTACACTTTCACTCTATAATTTTACAGTTCTGTACATTTCGCTTATTAATAGAAATTGTGTATTACTATATATTTGTGCCTCTTGTTATATACATATTACATATCGTTGTTATATTATTGGATCTCTTGCAATATCTCAATATATTTCTTGATTATATCTCCACTCTCATTTCATGGTCAAAATAATCCGGATCAAGGGGTATATACACTCAAGTGTGTACCTAGGGGTTCTATAGTACTATTTGTGAAAAAATAAGGATGGGACCTTGAGGCTTTGGATTGAATTTATATAGTGTTGGGCCCCAACAAATCCCCCTAATTTTTTACAAAATTTAAAGGCCCCCCATTTGAATCCTGATAATTATAATGAGCTACAGTATCAACCTTTTCAAATAGTTCCATACCTTCTCTTGCTTTGAGACAAACTTAAGACATTCACTATATTATGAGACATTCATTAGAAGAGTATATGTCAAAAGTTTGAAAGAAACACAAAAATCTCAATTTAAACACAAACGTTAATTTTTATCAAATGTTTACTTTTGTTTAAATTATGATTATGTGTTCATTATTTTTCTCATTAGCAAGTTTGACTATTTTGAATAATGTGTTCAATACTTCATCAAATAATATATTGGTTGGTTTCTCATTTTTATGAAATCATTTGGTGATGTTAATTAATTAAACTCTTTTTTCATTTTGCATCTCACTCAAAATAATAATAATCAATGAATTATCTATCATTTGTTTGATTTTGTAAACAGATAAAATTTATATTTTTTCTTCATTAGCTTGAAGCTTATAGAATTAAGATCATATTTGAAAGGAAAATATAAACAATGTTTGTTTATAACTTATAGTTAGTTTAAATTCATTTTTTATTTTTCTAGATTTTGTTTTATTCACAATTTTTAGGTTATTAATTTAGGTTTCTTTTTGTTTCGCAGGTTTCTATTATCAAATATTTGATACATATATGATCATGGCTTGATTTTATTATCCAAATACGTTCAAGATGATTAATCCAAAAAAAAATTTGGATTGCTACAAATAATTTTATGAGCAACAACATATAAAATTTGGAAAAGCATCAAGATCAGGCATGCGATTTTGTAGAACTGATTGCAACCAAACCGTGAGGAATTTGAAGAAACGGTTGAAAACCCAAAACCCAAATGGACCCACTGACCTTCCGCTTGGAGATGTTCCCAAAAAAATGCACGATTGGAGAGTATTTGGGTCTCTTTTAGAGACAAATTTCAGGTGGCGGAAATTAATAGTGATACCCAGACTGTTCATTCATTTTATAAATATATAAGAAAGATCAGAGCCATGGGTATCAAAGAATTGGAGAGGAGGATTTTAATCCTTTCTCTTTTTTATATTATTTCTTTTGTAAACATTTATTTCTTTTCAAATGGACTAATGGATGGCTGGAATTATTTGGAGAATGGACGAATATTTTCAAAGAAGAATATGGAATTTCAGGTTGCTTAATGGCTTTTGCCTGTAAGTAAAATGGTTTTATTTTTATTATAATATATTCATATTCTTTGAATAATTGATTATGGCTTGATTTTATTATCCAAATACGTTCAAGATGATTAATCCAATTTTTTTTTTGGATTTCTACAAATAATTTTATGAGCAACAACATATAAAATTTGGAAAAGCATCAAGATTAGACATGCAATTTTAAAGAACTGATTGCAACCAAACCGTGAGGAATTTGAAGAAACGGTTGAAAACCCAAAACCCAAATGGACCCACTTATCTTCCGCGTGGAGATGTTCCCAAACAAATGCACGATTGGAGAGATATTTGGGTCTCTTTTAGAGACAAATTTCAGGTGGCGGAAATTAATAGTGATACCCAGACTGTTCGTTCATTTTATAAATATCTAAGAAAGATCAGAGCCATGGGGATCAAAGAATTGGAGAGGAGGATTTTAATCCTTTCTCTTTTGTATATTATTTCTTTTGTAAACATTTTATTTCTTTTCAAATGGAGTAATGGATGGCTGGAATTATTTGGAGAATGGACGAATATTTTCAAAGAAGAATATGGAATTTCAGGTTGCTTAATGGCTTTTGCCTGTAAGTAAAATGGTTTTATTTTTATTATAATATATTCATATTCTTTGAATAATTGATTATGCATTGATTTAAATATCTTTAGTCTTTTTTATCAATACATGATTAATTATTATCATTTATGTATTAATTTTTCCAAGCTTTAAAGTCTATTATTCAAAACATTTTTTCCAGGACTACAGAATGGACAAATGATTCCAAAAACTTAATAGAACAACATATCTGCAATTTAGCTTTAGCCTTTTGTTTATAATGTTGTTATCTATGTTTTTTTTAATCCTGTTACATGTGCAGGTCTGATATCTTTAGATTAAATGATCTGTGATGTATATGAGGTTTATATTATAAATACCATCTATCATTTGCTCCTCAAAATACAAATGTTGTGATTATATATTCGATTTAAACAATGAGATTTATCTTTGAATTTTAAATTGAATGATAAAATGCATAGATTGCTTCCAGATTTATCTTGCTGTAATCATGTATAATTATGAGATCACAGGTTTATGTTTGTGTTTCATTTTTTGTCATTAAAACCTAAGCTGTCAATACATGTTTTGAATTTATTTATAACAATCATAAGGTTCATTGCATATTTCTCTCTTGGACATGGCAGTTGGATGTTCACCACTCATGTAGATGCTTGGATACACCTCACTAATTCATTGACAGGATAATTTCTTTGTATTTTTCTGTCATTTACATATCATTGAAACTAGAATGTATGGTTCAGCTTTGACTATCCACATGTTCATGTTCGAATAACCTTTTTTGCAAGATTCGTTAAATTTATAAAAGAAAAACAATAAATATTTTTATGTGTTTTCTTTATCCGCTTCCCAGAAGAAATCATTTTTCACATTGATTTTCGTAAGTTTCGATTAAAACTTGCATCTTGTAAATCATGTAAATAAACGAGACTTGTATATGTTCTGCTTAAATACATCTACTATAGTTACATTTGAACATATGTACATATATATAGTGTGTTTAGTAATTAATTAGTTATTTCTCTCTTTTATTCATTTCTTTTAGGATTCTTATATTGGCTAACGAAGCCATTAAACTCGTTAGATCGATTTATACCAAACGTCTTGGGTTATTTAGACAACCTCGGACCAGACTCGCTCTTCCAATTGATGGATGGTCAATTTTTCCCATCAACAAATGGCGCTAGAAGGAGGGCCAGACTGATAAGCTAAACTTGTAGGAGTCTTTGTTTCAAATTTATTAATTTCTTATGGCTCCCCAAATCACTATGTTGGAACATTCTTTCCACTTCTCATTACCTGATATTCCCAACAAGACAGTCTCTCTCTTGTCCAAACTCACCTTTGATGGTGGGGGGAATGTATCTGCAAAAGACCATATTAACAAGTTTTGGTGTAAATGCATCAAGCATGATATTTTTGATTTAAAGGTTTTGTGTAGATTATTTAATTTTACTTTAGGGGTCGGATTAAACATTGGTTCAAGTCTTTTCCAGCATATCACATTTTTGATTGGTTTCAATTTGTAGATACATTTTTAGATGCTTTTGAAATCTATGATTACAATCAATTATGTGAAAATTTTCAAACTTTGTTAGTCAATGGTGATTCATCTTCAGAAGGTTTTTCGACAAGAATTCATCATGTCCTTTGTAAATTTAATTTTGATGACATGTCATTTTTATTAAATCGCCTCTATGATGCTTGCATCCAGTCATATTCGATCGCAAATGATGAAGCAGTTATAAATACTATCACTCAATTGCAAGAAGAATTGTGTTCACAGGATGAGAGGGATTCATCCGAAAATGTTGAACAAGAAAGGGGGGTAAAATATATTGAAAATGTTCTTACCGATAATCAAATTGGTTTTTCCTCTAAATCATTGTATTTTCAGTCCTCGACCATCATGGAAGAAGATTTGATGTTGGTTCAAGGTGAATGTCCTCGTTCTCCTAACTCTTTCTCTAATCAGTATTTAAATTTAGTTATTGAAGAAGACATAGGTGATGAAAATTATCTTAAGCATTCTAACATTCAAATGAAACTGATTAGAGATGTAGATCTGCAATTGGAAAAAGAAACATTAAATCCTCATCAGCAAATCGTACCTTATCAACATGAAAGATCAGATGTTTTCCATGAAAGTTTTGAATTATCTATCGTACCGAAGGAAAATTTAGATGATCATATTATGTTGAGGAATTTGTCACCAAAATGGAGTAAGAGTTTTAAAGAAGGTGAAGAGAAATGTCCTGAGAATACCATTGTTAATTATTGTAGTTCAAGAAATTCTTTTCATGTGCTTATTTATGATTCATTTTACTCTTTATATCTTGATCTCTTCTTAGATTCTGGTGGATTTGATACTTTACCCACAGTGTCTTACTCTTTGCCACCATAATCCAATCTTTTCGATATGAAAAAATTTGGTGAAACTAATTCCAAACATAACATTTATGAAATCAGATTTGACGCTCTTTCACTTTCATCACTCACATTGGAAAAAGACATGTTGCAAGATGATTTTACATGATTTATTTTTGAAAATAAAAATGCACTCTTCCTTATGGAGATCGAATATTCTACATTGCATATTCGTTATTTGATTAGTTCGAATTTTAATGTTTATGCTTCACATTTTGAAAAAATCAATTTCACCAAAGGAAACACTCAAACAAATAATCTAACTGATGTCATGAATCCTCTTATGACGTGTTCCCCATTGATATATCTATTTCATCAAAGTCAAAGTTTGCATCCTAAGTTTTATGACATGATCTTAGAATGGCTTGAAGATTCGTATCTAAAAAATCTTCATAATAAAGATAAAGTTGTGTTTGCTTTGTTTCTACCTAAATATCTAGGAAGTAAGCATCACATGTTTTTTTTAGAGCCTCCATGTGAAGAAATTGATGAACACATGGAGAATTGTCGGGAGGATGAGGCATTTCGGCTTTGGTAGATGGTTATGTCAGGTCCCCGTAATATTGACAAGTTTTCCAAACTTACTTACGCTCTTCCATACCATTGTGACCTGTATCATGACCAGATTACAGAATGGATGGAGGATTCATATAAAAAGAATGTTCAAGGGAATGGTAAGGTCATGCTTGCTTTGTTTTTAAATGATGATGATAAAGGTAAGTATGATATATTTTTGTTATTTTTCGATATACTACCATTCTTGTTAGTAATATTTGATCTTGTTTCCATTGAAGGATTGGACTTACTCCTATGGCTACATTTGAAACATGACTTCACTTAGTATTTTTGATTTGTTTAGTAGTTAGAGTAGGTTTAGGAGTAGGTTTTATTTTAGTTTTATTTATCAGTTTTTCTCTTTGTAATAGTGCAGTTATGAACACAAGAGGGCCCACCAAGAGAACCATAATATCAATGTTGTCAGGGAAGTCCACTTTAAATCTTTTTCTCTTTTTTTTTCGTTGAATATTTCTTTTCAAAAACGCAGTATCATCATCAAAATTTTAAATGGAAAGTAAAGAGATAAGTAAATTTAAACCATCAATTCAACCCTGACCCAAGGTGCCACGAGTAGGACTGCACTCATCTTAATGAGGATTTTTCTATTTTTAGTCTTTTTTATTTTTAATAATAATGCTTGGTCAAAGTAACATCTTATGCATCACTATCTTAAGAAAAGAACTTGCTCGCACATGATATTTTATATGATTTAGTTCTTCCTTTATTTTACAGTGAGATGATAGTGAATACAAAAACTCAAGTTTATCTTTGGCCAAAATCATTTCCTAAGTGAATACAAAAACTCAAGTGTAACATCCCGCTCTGGCGCACTTATAAAACTTATTCTTTGAGGACACTTGCTTGCAAGTGATCTGGATTTTTAAGATGATAAAACATTTATCCTTGATGATGATGCGTTATGATAGATGACATGATGCTTTACTTCTTTGAAATAAACAGGTTCTATTGAATCAGTTTTATTGAGTGTGCAGGGTTTTTGACCTAGAGGATGCAGAGGCATCGATGAAACCCTTGGAATCCGGATTGAGTCAGGGAGTGTGCTATTTAGGATGGTTTATTTACCGTGATATTTTTACTGATTTGATGATATGTTGTTGACATGTTCTGACATGATGGTTGATGATGCAGGCTGATGATAGCTTGTCGACCAGACTCACATATGGAGTAAAGGGGCCACACATGATTTCCAGAGAGGTTGAGGGAGAGGTGTGGACAACAGCCCTACCACAACCTACTAGCACTCCCGCCGTGGCTCAAACTGTAGGTTAACGATTACCTAGATCAAGAGGATCCACGATGCCGTGAGGGCAGACTGCGACAGTCGCTCACGATGATTCTAAGGGGTGTGCAATAAGGCAGGGGCCTTATTCCTTAGATCCCTTAGTCTCCAACAAGTTCACCTAGCGGAGTGTTGAATCCAGGGGTTATAGATGTCTACCAATCAGTCAAGTCGGCGAGTGGCACCCTTGGAGCACGTGGTGCATCCCGAAGGGCACGTTGCACAAAAGAAACACAAGTTGGCGAGTGGCACCCTTGGAGCACGTGGTGCATCCTGAAGGGCACGTCACACAACAGAAACGAACGAGGTGAGTGGAACCCTTGGAGCACGTAGTGCGTCCTGAAGGGCACCCCGCATTGATGATGATGATGAGACAAACCTACATGACCCTAAGACCTTAACGCCTGAAGAAATTCTTAAAACGACTTCCCTAATTAATTGTCACCCAGTTCAAATCTAAACCTCAATTTAAAACATCTCTAAGATAAAATTGTGTTTAGCCTTAAGAAAAAGACCCTACAAAAAAAAAAACATAAGGACATAATCTAAAACCCTCCTAAGTAATAGTTAAAGTCTTCTTAAATTTAGGGGGGGTAAAGTGAAGAGAGGAATAAATTAATTAAAACCCGTGGTTTTAATTGTAAAAAGGAATAAAAATTAAATAGCGTGTGAGAGTATAAAAGTTATGAATTTAAAAATATAATGAAAGGATTAATTAGCGCATTTATATTTTCGGTTTAAAAAAAAAAGGAAAGGAATAAATAATAGAAATAGGGAAACTTGTAATAAAGGAAACCTAATAAAGGAAAGTAGGGGACATAGGGTAAAAAGAAAAAAGGAATCAACAATTAAGGACATTCTAAAATGAACTAAATTTAGCAACTTCATTTTAGGGAAAGTTATTAAAAGAACGTAAGGGGATCTAGGAACACCTAGGAGTAATTTTAGGAGCGACTCTAGGTGGGTGAGGGAAATGAGTCTTTTAATTTTTTTTAAAAGAAAATAATTTTGGAGAAACGTGGGGGATGAGTGACACTTGGACGACAGAGAATTTTTAGAGGATTCTCATTAAAACTTAAATTAATAGTGATTTAGGGAAAGTAGGTGGGTCTCAAATTTCTATAAAAGAAGGGGAAGATGGGGAAGAAAGGGGAGTAACGGTTAGCGTAACGTTACGCTGTCGGATTTTGTCTTGACAGATTGCTTGTGAGGAGTTGGGTTTTTGTCAGCTCGGATTGGAGTGGTAGCTCAACCTTGCGAGGCAAGCTGAGAAGCTAGACTTATCTTCTGGAATTTGTGTGGCCCCTTTGTGGCTCGGGGGGCTAAGGGGGAAGCAGAGTACCCCTAGTGATTGGTTGGGAGGTATCGGTGAGGTCGCTACAGTCAGCAAGCAGGAGAGGCAAGGAGCGCAGGACATTAATCGAGGCGGTCGAAAGGGAAAAGGTACGCGCATTATTTGGTAGAGTAGAATGCTTGGATGTAATTCTTCATTGTAATTTTATTGATGTATAATTTTACTGCCAATGACAACCACGGTGATAGTTAGCATGCCTGGTAAAATTTTTATTATTATTATTCAAGACTTTATCTCTAAAGTTAGGCGTGTTGGCATGACTATTGGCGTTGCATTTGAGTCTGGTTGCCCCTGAATATAGTTCCCTTACCATACTCGAGTTTGACGTAAGGTCATGACTGAACCTTACTGAATAAAATTGTCCGAATTAGTTTCTGGAATGACTTTCTGTGTTGTGCTGTCAATATAATTTTCCCATATATGTTTGCACTGCCATATGTTTTTCCCTTGCGAAATTCCTTGTATCACTGGTGGCAGTTGGGTCTTTCTGCGTATATATTTCACACCTTCTTTCCATCATTTTAAACTGGATTTCTTATTCTATGCATGAGCTTTGTTTTTTTATTTCCCTGTGGGCAAACACAATTTTTGTGGTTTTTATTTCTCTGTGGGAAAACTCAATTTCGGTGGCTTTTTATTTTTCGGTGGGCAAATTCATGTTCTGCGGCTTTTTATTTTTCTGTGGGAAGATTCAAGTTCCGTGGCGTTTTATTTTATGGCTGGCATTTTCAGTGAATGTGGCGTTCCATTAGGGTCTGCATTTTATATTTTTCTTAACAGTCATTTAATCATCTGTTGACTCACAATGAACTTCATTCTTGCCACGTTCATGCCTTCCTGGTGTGTTCTAATAGTTGGGAAGTCGAATTTAAGCCTGATTTTTGTAGGAACTATCCTTGTCTATCGAAGAGGTCATGTGGAGAGGAAGCCTCTAAACTTGTTGTTTGTTTTCCTTTTTATCTCCATGTAAAACGTCCGAAAGATTAACCCAACATTTTTGTTTATTTTACCGGCGTCTACTCTCATTTTCGAGGTTTAATTTTCGTTTTCTCTTCTACCTGACCTTGTCTCTTGATTGTTGGTGGCTTCACTTATGTTCCTTTGTATTTCATTTCCTTGTTGGCTGCGTAGCCTTCCCTCTGCCTTTCCATTCTGGTATGGAGGAATCGCTCTTCCAGTTGGGCGAGCTTCTCTTCATGTTGCCCTTACCCTTCTCTGCGAGCCGAGTTCGGGTAACTGTTGCACAGTCTTCCCTCCACAAATTGTGCCTAGGTATGGGCGGCTTAATTGGACCTCGGCGAGTTGTCCAATGATTGGGTGACAGACCTGCACCCCCAACAATACATCCACGGCCTTGACTAGCGCAGGGAGTGTGGGCACGTATGTCTGAACCTTTTTGTCATTTAGTGGTCGACAGTAAACCTACAATTCTAGCCTCGACCACTGTAGATGAAAACAATATTTCCGCCCATGCCAGCTGTGTAATTCCTGAAATTTTTTTTACTAACTTGGCAGCTGCCTTGAATCGCCCCTATAAAACCGCCTTTTGGTTCATGATGCCTAGCATGCGTGCAGCAACTGCCAAATCGACCATCGACGTGCATGTATCTAGTTTATCTTTATTTATCCTTGATAATGTTAGAATGTATCCTGGTTTCGGGGCAACTGCATTATCTTTCCCTTCCTGCCGCTAGATTTTGTTATTAATGACATGATTAGTGTTGATAAAAGGAATGACATTTTATTAATTTTCTATTGCAAAATTGTTATAATATCAAATGTACGTGGATTCTGTTTTAAGGTTTGTTAGTACAATATAAAGCAACGTAATGCTATCGTTAGATAATAGGTATGTATTTTATTGATTCTCTAATTGCAAAATTATTTTAATAAATGTAATGTTGGCTATGTTTTAGGGTAAGGTTAGTGCAATATGAAGTTAATGTAATGCTATTCATTAGATAACAAAAATGTAATTTTTGATATTCTTTTGCAAATAGGAAGTTAACGCAATGCTATTTGTTAGATAGTAGAAATGTAGTTGATATGCTTTTGCAAGAATATTATAATATAATATGTAATGAACAGTTAATGTTAATACAAAGCAAGGGAAGTTGAGGTAATGGGATGTGAATGTGAGGTAATATAATCGTTAAAGTGATATTGAAGTATTCATGTAATAGTTGTTAATGATATCATAAATTGTGTTAGTAAGTTGTAAATGTATTGATTAGGTAATGTTGTTACTGTAATACATAAAGGAATGTCATTGAATAATTGTTTATAAATTATGTAATTGTAATATATTGTTTTAGAAATATGTAATTGTATTGTTCTTGCCATATAAATAAATTGCAATGTTAGAGTTGATATCATTTGATATGTATGATCATTGTTTTTATTGCAAGGTTATTGTAATTAGAAAATGTAATGATATGGTTATCTTATTGTAATGCTAGTGTAAACTATTGTTATTGATAAAACATATATGGTGGAATGACCTGGAATTGCGTACAATAAATTACTCGGAGTTAGTAAATGAGGGGGGGTGGTTCACTTAAATAATGTTGAACTTGGGTGTTCGTTGTCGGAGTCCTTTGTCACGCGCCTTCTGTAAGGGATGTAATCGTTCTTCTTATTTAGGTTGTACTTGATTGCAATCAATTAGTGGCTTGGTCTGTTTGTGTCGGGCGGGATGTAGACACCTCCATGTTCCTCAGAATAGTCGCCATCCCTGAGACCTTAAATGGTTAAAATCGATGGGAACCTAGGCTTGAGCGTTGCTTATGTGTCTTGGAGGTCCTAACCATTGCAGGGTAGGATGGATGGGTAGTCAGTTTGACTTATTTCGAAGTGATCGTCATTGATGCATGCAGTTTCCTATTGTATGTCGTATGTCGTCTTGATGTGTTCGTCTTGCTTGCATCTTGTTGGTTGTCAGGTGGCGACGTAGAGTCAAGTGTGTCTGTTCCTTCTTACACACGAGCACACACCTTAAACACAAAAAAAAAAATTGCACCTGTTATCAGAGTTGTTGTCATAACAAGGAGTATGTTACATATGGTATCAGAGCCGGTTTGACCCATGACTTGGGATTCGCTGCGGCTTTTGTGACATGATTTGACTGATTATATTGTTGCTGATTGAGTTGATTGTGTGTGTGCAGGTAATCATGGTTAGAGTATGTTGCGGAGGCATATGACGTGGTGCTAGGGGAGGAGGCATGATGCCTCCAGTAGCATCCATGCATGAGGGGTCTAACCCCATGGGAGGTGAGCAGGTTCTCGGACAGGAGCAGATCGCAGTTGGTGATGTAGTGGGGATGATGATATCTTTTCAGCGCATTTCAGAGGCACTGATTAGCCGATTGGACAGAGACAAGGCCAGGGCATCGACACCCGCTGAGGTTCCACCGTGCGCACCAGCCCTTACAGGTAGCATTCATCGTGAACTCGAGAAGGTAAAATTTCCTGAGTTCTTTGGTGCCCTGGACGGCGTAGCCGCCGAGGCATGGTTGGAGAATATGGCGATGTTCTTCACACTTCGCAATATACCTCCAACATGAAGGTCTGCATGGAGGTATTTCAACTAAAGGGGAGCGCTCTTCTATGGTGGAAGACGCTCCTGCCACAGGTGAACATGGTCGTGGAAGATGTGTCATGGGAACTATTCGAGGAACGGTTTCGAGAGAGGTACCTTTCAGAGGAATTCATTGAGCGTCAGCTCAATGAGTTCAACATATTACGACAGGGAGGTCGTACGGTGCCTGAGTATGAGGCACGTTTTATGGATCTACTCCGGTATGCTCTGCACCTGAACACTAAGAAGTTCAAGGTCAACTGGTTCGTGTTTGGCCTTAACGGTAGCCTGCATGAAAAGGTTAGGATGTTGATGCCTCAAACCTTGCACGACACTGTCCAAAAGGCCCTCATAGCAGAAGAGGAGCTTATCGGTGGGGGTCAAACCAGGACTCCATCGAGACCAGCAAGGCACGGTTCATCTGGTACGCCGCAGCATCAGACACCAGGGAGACATACATCGGGATATCGTGGCTTCCAGAGGGGATCCACGTTCACTACACCCCGATGACCACTGCCTCAGCAACGGACACCTTATCGAGGACCATAACACCAGTAGCAACATCGCCCACAGCAACAATAGTTTAGGCAGGTTTAGCAGAACAGACCAGGGTTCCAAGCAGGTGGGTCGTCATCTTCTACTTTGGGTACCAGGACTACTGGGCCAAAGAAGGGGTGTTGGACGTGTGGGGAGCCACACTACCAGCATGAATTTCCTATGGAGAGGACCAGAGTGGCTAGATCAGCTAGACCCACTACAATGGGAGATATGGGCAAGGCCCATCGGATTCACACAGCGGTGAATAACTGCCAGGCAGAGCACCAGTCGACTGTGCTCGAGACGACAGGTATTGTCACTGACCAAACCCTTAGTATTTTGATAGACCCAGGTGCTACTGAGAGTTTCATTACTGGTGCAGCGCTAAAAATGATTAAGGTAAAGGCAGTCGAACAGGATGAGTTTAGCTTCGTAGAGATGGCTTCAGGAGCCAAACAGAAGGTTGGAGGAAAGGTTACGGGTTGTGCCCTTAACCTAGGAGATTTTTTCACGAGGGTCAACTTGTACGTCACAATCTTAGGATATTATGACATAGTGATTGGTATGGATTGGTTGGAATCGCATGAGGCGATACTCAACTATAAGACGAAGAGTTTGAGCTTGGTCGATGATGAAGGACAGAGACGGGTGATTGTAGGAAGGAACCAGGGAGTATCCCTGAAGTTCGTCTCTTCCTTGCAGTTACGGAAGAGTATGTATAAGGGGTGCAAGATTTATGTGATCCTTGTGCTAAATGAAAAGGGAGTAGCAGAAGGTCTAGAACACCTTCGGGTGGTGAAGGAGTTTGCGGACGTATTTCCAGAGGAGTTTATTGGGATGCCACCAAAAAGAGAATTGGAGTTTACTATAGAACTGAAACTGGGGACCGAACCAATAGCAAGAAATCCTTATCGGATTTCGACCTCGGAGTTGCAAGAGTTGAAAATGCAACTGAAGGAGTTGTTGGACCTAGGAATGATACGTCCTACTGTTTCACCGTGGGGTGCACTGGTTATTTTCATTTGAAATAAGGACGGATCGTGGAGGCTTTGCATTGACTACCGTCAACTGAACAAGGCTACGATCAAGAATCAGTATCCCTTACCAAGAATTGATGATCTGTTCGATCAAATGAAGGGTGCGACGGTGTTCTCCAAGATTGATTTGTGATCAGGGTACCACCAGTTACAGATCAAGGAGGATGACGTCCCTAATACCACCTTTAAGACGATATTTGGACATTACGAGTTTACTGTTTTACCTTTTGGACTGACAAACGCCCCTAGGGTATTCATGATTTTGATGAATGGGCTATTCCGCGAGTACTTGGACAAGTTCGTCCAAGTATTCATTGATGATATTTTGATCTACTCTTGGACGACGGAGGAGCATGATGAGCACTTGCGCTTGGTAGTACAATGTTTACGAGAACACAAATTATATGGGAAGTTGTCCAAATGCTCTTTTTATCAATTGAGGATTCACTACTTAGGGCATGTCATCTCTGGCGAAGGTATCGTCGTGGATCCAGCTAAGGTTGAGGCTATTATGGAATGGCCGGCACCGAAGAATGTCACAGAAGTACATAGTTTTATGGGTTTAGTAGGATACTATCGACGATTTGTCGAGGGATTTTCAAAGATAGCAAATCCGATCACGGAATTGCAGAAGAAAAACAAGAAGTTTGTTTGGACAGAGAAATGCACGGAAGCGTTTCAGAGGCTTAAAGAGTTTTTGACAACAACGTCGATACTAAAGGTCCCTGACATGGATGAAAACTTCTTGGTATGCACTGATGCATCCAAGGAAGGTTTAGGCAGAGTCTTGATGGAAGACGGACGAGTGATTGCTTACATTTATAGGAAACTAAGAAGGCATGAGGACAACTACGCGATGCACGATTTGGAGTTATTAGCCATTGTATATGCCTTGAAGGTTTGGAGACACCTTGTTGGATGAAAATTTGAATTAAAGACTGATCATTGTGGAGTACAACACATTTTTACGCAAAGTGACCTGAATAAGAAACAACGACGTTGGTAGGAATTGCTTAGCGAGTATGACTTCGAGATTACTTACATAAAGAGAATGGTGAATCGAGTGGCGGATGCTCTGAGTTGGAGGCCACACATATTTTCAGTGTTACCTCTTCAGAGGAATCTACGTAAGAAGATTCTCACCTTACAGCATGACGATGACTGGTACAAAGAAGTCGAGGATTTTATCGGACAAAACACGAAGATGGTACCACGATATGAGGGATATTCATTTGATAGTGATGGTTTATTGAGGTTTAGAAGTCAGATTTATGTACCTCCAAATGACGAGTTGAGGATGTTGATCCTGAGTGAGGCTCATAGAGAAGTTTACATGGCGCACCCAGGAGTCATGAAGATGAGGGCAAACCTTAAACCCTTATTCTTATGGAAGGGAATGAAGGCCGACATAGTCAACTTTGTGGCTATATGTCTCAAGTGTCAGTAGGTAAAGGCTGAACATAGACACCCGACAGGATTAATTCAACCACATGCCATTCCAGAATCGAAATGGGAAGTTATTTCGATGGATTTTATTGTTGGATTGCCACTGACGGCAAGGAGACACGACTCGATTTTTTTAGTAGTGGACACTCTGATGAAGAGTGCTCACTTTATTCCTGTGAGTATGACGTATTAGGCACCTAACATAGTGATAGTTTTCATTAGTGAGATTGTGAGGCTGCATGGCGTGCCTAAGAGGATTATATCCGATCGAGGATCGGTGTTTACTGGACGATTTTGGATGAGTTTCCAAGAGGCCTTGGGAACTCAACTTAAATTTAGTACTGCGTATCACCCAGAGACTGACGGATAGACATAATGAAAAAACCAAACCTTGGAAGACATGTTGCGCATGTACATGATGGACCAACAAAAGAGTTGGGAGGAATTCTTGCCTCTAGTAGAGTTCTCTTACAACAACAGTTACCAGAGCACCATTAAGATGGCGCCTTTTGAGTTTCTTTATGGGTGACCGTGTTGGACGCCCTTGAGTTGGGATCGGCTTGAGGATAGGGTCCTGGTGGGACCCGAAGCAATCCAAGAAATGGAAGAGAAAATGCAAACCATAAGACAAAGGATTAAAGAAGCGCAGGATCAACAGAAGAGTTATGCCGATGCGCACCGAGTCGACCGTAGTTACGAGTTCGGCAATCGAGTCTTCTTGCATCAAGTTTGGAAATTGAGCTAAACTCTCTCCTAGGTTTGTGGGACCTTTCGAGATTGTGGAGAGAAAGGGGCTCGTGGCCTATCGACTAGCCTTGCCTGATTCTTTGAGGCGTATGCACAATGTTTTTCATGTATCTATTTTGAGACATTATATTAGTGATCCTACACACGTGATTGACATGAGTTCCTTCCATGTATCGGATGAGGGAGCGCTCACGGTTGAGCCAGTCTTCATTTTAGATCATCGCGTTCAATAGTTACGACATCAAACGGTAGATCAGGTCAAGGTCCAGTGGGACAGTTATAGTCCGCACTCGGTGACCTGGGAGGACACATATGATATGCGCCAATAGTTTCCATTTTTGTTTGATAGATAGACTGATGATACTGTGACACACTTATTCCATCATTTATACTGAGAAACTTTGAGACGAAGTTTATACCAAGAGGGGGTGTATGTAACATCCCACTCTAGCGCACTTATAAAACTTATTCTTTGAGGACACTTGCTCGCAAGTGATCTGGATTTTTATGATGATAAAACATTTATCCTTGATGTTGATGCGTTATGATAGATAACATGATGTTTTACTTCTTTGACATAAGCAGGTGTTATTGACTCAGTTTTATTGAGTGTGCCGGGTTTTTTACCTGGAGGATGCAGAGGCATCGACGGAACCCTTGGACTCCGGATTGAGTCAGGGAGTGTGCTATTTAGGATGATTTATTTACCGTGATATTTTTATTGATTTGATGATATGTTGTTGACATGTTCTGACATGATGGTTGATGATGCAGGCTGATGATATCTTACCAACCAGACTCACATATGGATTAAAGGGGCCACACATGATTTCCAGAGAGGTTGAGGGAGAGGTGTGGACAGCAGCCCTACCACAGCCTACTAGCACTCCCTCTGTGGCTCGAACTATAGGTTAACGATTACCTAGCTCAAGAGGATCCATGATGCTGTGAGGGAAGACTACGACAGTCACTCACGATGATTCTAAGGGGCACACAATAAGGCAGGGGCCTTATTCCTTAGAGCCCTTAGTCTCCCACAAGTTCACCTAGTGGAGTGTTGACTCCAAGGGTTATAGATGTCTACCAATCAGTCAAGTCGGCGAGTGGCACCCTTGGAGCACATGGTGCATCCTGAAGGGCATGTCGCACAAAAGAAACACAAGTTGGCGAGTGGCACCCTTGGAGCAGGTAGTGCATCCTGAAGGGCACATCGCGCAACAGAAACAAACATAGGGTAAAAAGAAAAAAGGAATCAGCAATTAAGGACTTTCTAAAATGAACTAAATTTAGCAACTTCATTTTAGGGAAAGTTATTAAAAGGACGTAAGGGGATCTAGGAACACCTAGGAGTAATTTTAGGAGTGAATCTAGGTGGGTGAGGGAAATGAGTCTTTTAATTTTTTTTTAAAGAAAATAATTTTGGAGAAACGTGGGGGATGAGTGACACTTGGACGACAAAGAATTTTTAGAGGATTGTCATTCAAACTTAAATTAATAGTGATTTAGGGAAAGTAGGTGGGTCTCAAATTTCTATAAAAGAAGGGAAAGATGGGGAAGAAAGGGGAGGAACGGTTAGGGTAACGTTACGCTTCCGGATTTTGGCTTGACTGATTGCTTGTGAGGAGTTTGGTTTTTACTCAGCTCGGATTGGAGTGGTAGCTCAGCCTTGCAAGGCGAGCTGAGAAGCTAGACTTATCTTCTGGAATTTGTGTGGCCCCTTTGCAGCTCGGGGGGCTAAGGGGGAAGCAGAGTACCCCTAGCGATTGGCTGGGAGGTACCGGTGAGGTCGCTACAGTCGGCAAGTAGGAGTGGAAAGGAGCACGACACATCAATCGAAGCGCGGACATCAATCGAGGTGGTCGAAAGGGAAAAGGTACACGCGTTATTTGGTAGAATAGAATGCTTGGATGTAATTATTCGTTGTAATTTTATTGCTGTATAATTTTACTGCCAATGACAACCACGGTGATAGTTAGCATGCATGGTAAAATTTTTATTATTATTATTCAAGACTTTATCTATGAAGTTAGGCGTGTTGGTGTGACTATTGGCATTGTATTTGAGTCCGATTGCCCCTGAATATAGTTCCCTTACCATACTCGAGTTTGACGTAAGTTTATGACTGAACCTTACTGAATAAAATTGTCTGAATCAGTTTCTGGAATGACTTTCTATGTTGCGCTTCCAATATAATTTTCCCATATATGTCTGCGCTGCCATATGTTTTTCCCTTGCGAAATTCCTTGTATCACTGGTGGCAGTTGGGTCTTTCTGCGTATATATTTCACACCTTATTTCCATCATTTTAAACTGGATTGCTTATTCTATGCATGAGCTTTGTTTTTTTATTTCCCTCTGGGCAAACACAATTTCTGTGGGTTTTATTTCTCTATGGGAAAACTCAATTTCGGTGGCTTTTTATTTTTCGGTCGGCAAATTCATGTTCTGTGGCTTTTTATTTTTCTGTGGGTAGATTCAAGTTCTGTGGCGTTTTATTTTATGGCTGGCATTTTCAGTGAATGTGGCGTTCCATTGGGGTCTGCATTTTATATTTTGCTTAGCAGTCATTTAATCATCTGTTGACTCACGACGAACTTCATTCTTGTCGCGTTCATGCCTTCCTGGTGTGTTCTAATAGATGGGAAGTCGAATTTAAGCCTGATTGTTGTAGGAACTATCCTTGTCTATCGAAGCGGTCATGTGGAGCGGAAGTCTCTATACCTGTTGTTTGTTTTACTTTTTATCTCCTGGTAAAACGTCAGAAAGATTAACCCAACATTTTTGTTTATTTTACCGGCGTCTACTCTCATTTTTGGGGTTTAATTTTCGTTTTCTCTTCTGCCCAACCTTGTCTCCTGATTACTAGCAACTTCACTTATGTTCCTTTGCATTTCATTTCCTTGTTGGCTGCGTAGCCTTCCCTCTGCCTTTCCATTCTAGTATGGAGGAATCTCTCTTCCAGCTGGGCGAGATTCTCTTCATGTTTCCCTTACCCTTCTCTACGAGCCTAGTTTGGGTAATCGTTGCATGGTCTTCCCTCCAAAAATCGCACCTGGGTATGGGTGGCTTAATTGGACCTCGGCAAGTTGTCCAATGATTGGGTCACAAACCAGTGCCCCCAACAATATAGCCACAGCCTTGACTAGCGCAGGGAGTGTGGGCACATATGTCTGCAACTTTTTTTCATTTAGTGGTCGGCAGTAAACCTACAATTCTAGCCCCGACCACTATAGATGAAAACTCTATTTCCGCCCATGCCAGCTGTGTAATTTGTGAATTTTTTTTTACTAACCTGGCAGTTGCGTTGAATCACCCCTGTAAAACCGCCTTTTCGTTCGTGATGCCTGGCATGCGCGCAACAGCTGCCAAATTGACCATTGGCGTGCATGTATCTGGTTTATCTTTATTTATCCTTGATAATGCTAGAATTTATCCTGGTTTCGGGGTGACTGCATTATATTTCCCGTCCTGCCGCTAGATTTTGTTATTAATGACATGATTAGTGTTGATAAAAGGAATGACATTTTATTAATTTTCTATTGCAAAATTGTTATAATATCAAATGTACGTGGATTCTGTTTTAAGGTTTGTTAGTACAATATAAAGCAACGTAATGCTATCGTTAGATAATAGGTATGTATTTTATTGATTCTCTAATTGCAAAATTATTTTAATAAATGTAATGTTGGCTATGTTTTAGGGTAAGGTTAGTGCAATATGAAGTTAATGTAATGCTATTCGTTAGATAACAAAAATGTAATTTTTGATATTCTTTTGCAAATAGGAAGTTAATGCAATGCTATTTGTTAGATAGCAGAAATGTAGTTGATATCCTTTTGCAAGAATATTATAATATAATATGTAATGAACCGTTAATGTTAATACAAAGCAAGGGAAGTTGAGGTAATGGGATGTGAATGTGAGGTAATATAATCGTTAAAGTGATATTGAAGTATTCATGTAATAGTTGTTAATGATATCATAAATTGTGTTAGTAAGCTGTAAATGTATTGATTAGGTAATGTTGTTACTGTAATACATAAAGGAATGTCATTGAATAATTGTTTATAAATTATGTAATTGTAATATATTGTTTTAGAAATATGTAATTCTATTGTTCTTTTCATATAAATAAATTGCAATGTTAGAGTTGATATCATTTGAAATGTATGATCATTGTTTTTATTGCAAGGTTATTGTAATTAGAAAATGTAATGATATGGTTATCTTATTGTAATGCTAGTGTAAACTATTGTTATTGATAAAACATATATGGTGGAATGACCTAGAATTACGTACAATAAATTACTCGGAGTTAGTAAATGAGGGTGGGTGGTTCACTTAAATAATGTTGAACTTGGGTGTTTGTTATCGGAGTCCTTTGTCACGCGCCTTCCATAAGGGACGTAATCGTTCTTCTTATTTAGGTTGTACTTGATTGTAATAAGTTAGTGGCTTGGTCTGTTTGTGTCGGGCGGGATGTAGACACCTCCATGTTCCTGAGAACAGTCACCAGCCTCGAGACCTTAAATGGTTAAAATCGATGGGAACCTAGGCTTGAGCATTGCTTATGTGTCTTGGAGGTCCCAACCATTGCAGGGTAGGATGGATGGGTAGTCAGTATGACTTATTTCGAAGTGATCATCATTCATGCATGCAGTTTCCTATTGTACGTCATATGTCGTCTTGATGTGTTCGTCTTGCTTGCGTCTTGTTGGTTTTCAGGTGGCGACGTAGAGTCAAGTGTGTCTGTTCCTTCTTACACGTGAGCACATACCTTGAACACAAAAAAATAATTGCACCTGTTATCAGAGTTGTTGTTGTAACAAGGAGTATGTTACATTTCTTTCGCTGTTTTTATTTAGTGTACTTTTAATTTTGAATCCCATTAATAAAATTTGATTTGGTTTGTTGTGTGTTTTTTTTTTCTTTGATTATTTTAAATGAGTTTTCTTCTTATCTTTCTTTTTGAATCAATATATTTCTGATCAAAGAGATATTGTCGAAGGAAGCATTTATTTTAAGACTTGTGTTTTTCAAGCAATTTGAAATAATTCAAAGAGATCCTGATATTAAGATATAGCTCAGACAATTGATTTTTAAGTCAATTGTCACTTTCATTTTGTCCTCAAATTAATCTTTTCTAGAGTATTACACCAGAGATATGGTTTAAATCTTTGAGAATTACGATGATCTTTAAAAATTTTACGCCGTCCATATTCTTAAGGAATCACTTTTAAGTGCTTCCCCATTCTCTAGATGATTTCTTAAATGAAATCTAAAATCTCTAAACCATGATAAAACTTCTAGTTTTGAAAGCAAATAAACAGCATGGTCAACTATTCACCTGTATTGCAATTAACCTTTAGTATCACCCCACTCTCTTTGTCATCAAGAAATCTATAATTGTATTATTATTTAAAAGTGGCATAAGAGGGTTGGAAGCACTTATGTGTGAGAAGTGTGTGTAAACCCGTCGAGGTACTGAACAGGCTTGCTGGCAACGGGTAAATGCACACATGATACCAAGACAACTTCATCAGGGTATTGAACAGGCCTGCTGACAATGAAGCAATGTCAGGTCGAGAGGTAGCATTTATATGTTTTTAAATTAAATTTTATGGAAGTATACATCATGTGGATACAACTATTGGATGGGATTAAAGCATTTGAGTGGGTTAAATGACATACCTATCGAGGCTATGGACGCATGCTGGTAGAGTGGCTTTATCGACAGTATTAAAATTTTTTTATAAACATCATGACTCTTTGATTAAGACATTATTTCAGGTTATAATCCCCTGCAAAGAAAATTCTATTGTCTAGTTATAACATTGAGCTTATCCTAATACCATATGGTCTCAAAGTGAATTTATTTCAGGGAGCTTAAATCATTTTATCAGTGTAACACCCCTCCTAGCTACGGACAACTACTCAATCAACCGGTGCAATCCTTAAAGTGTGTGCGTGTGTGCAGAAGAAAACAACCCCCTCGACTCTACGTCAACACTCGGACCAACAGGACGCAAGTAAAACGAACACAATCGAGACGACCCGACCTATCATAGCGATGACAGAAGAAAACGCCCCCGAACAGGAGGCAGCAACTAAAGGCTATAGGCAGAAACAGACAGCAAGGGTTAGGCACAGTACTGTCACAGAAGGAAGGATCCGTCAGTAGAGTCGCAGTAGTGGAACTGTGCCTTTAAACAGCCCGAGACTACTGATACGGCTCAGAATGTGTCGCAAGAGTGGAACTGTGCCTTTAAACATACCGAGACTCTTGATACGGCACTGGATTCCTTCCTCCGGATTACACACAGACATACATACTAAGCTACAAGAGGAGTCTATATCTCGCCCGACACAAACATGCTACGCAAAACAATACCACCCAGTACTACAATTAGGGACAAGCTATGAGCACTAGCGCTTGCAAATTAGACCTCGCCAATGGCATTCCATTTAAACATCAGTAGCATGGCAATCCAACATCACCTTTAACATCTCAATTAAGCCAACAATAACACCGCGATCTATCAATATTAATATGAAACATCATCACTAGCATTCAGTTAACATAATTAACCTCGCAACCTAAGCATCCTCATTAACATGGCAATTGGAACATTTACTTCAACATTG
>ML799779.1:99754-122336 GCA_009831015.1 Picea engelmannii
CATGAATAGTAACACGTCATATCATCTGTCAATCACATCATAATCATATACAAAAGGTCTAACATCAAAAGGGTCCAGATCACTTGCGAGCAAGTGTCCTCAAATAATAAGTGGTCTCAGTGCGCCAGAGCGGGATGTTACAATCAGTCTTATTATTTTCTTCCTGAGATGAAATCTTACCAGATCAGAGATAACTGCTTCACCCAGTAAGTCACCATTTGTTGGGCCCCAACATTTCCCCCTAAATTTTTACAAAATTTAAAGGCCCCCCATTTGAATCTTGATAATTATAATGAGCTACAGAATCAACCTTTTCAAATAGTTCCATACATTGGCTCGCTTTGAGACAAACTTAAGACATCCACTATATTATGAGACATTCATTAGAGGAGTATATGTCAAAAGTTTGAAACAAACACAAAAATCTCAATTTAAACAAAAACATTTATTTTTATCAAATGTTTACTTTCATTTAAATTATGATTATGTGTTCATTCTTTTTCTCATTAGCAAGTTTGACTATTTTGAATAATGTGTTCAATAATTCATCAAATAATATCTTGGTTGGTTTCTCATTTTCATGAAATCATTTGGTGATGTTAATTAATTAAATTATTTTTTCATTTTGCATCTCACTTCAAAATAATAATAATCAAAGAATTATCTATCATTTGTTTGATTTTGTAAAAAACTAAAATTAATATTTTTTCTTCATTAACTTGAAGCTTATAGAATTAAGATCATATTTGAAAGGAAAATATAAACAATATTTTTTTAGAACTTATAGTTAGTTTAAATTCATTTTTTATTTTTCTAGATTTTGTTCTATTCACAATTTTTAGGTTATTAATTTACGTTTCTTTTTGTTTCATAGGTTTCTATTATCAAATATTTGATACGGATCTGATCTTGGCTTGATTTTATTATCTAAATAAATTCAAGATGATTAATCCAAAAATATTTTTGGATTGCTACAAATAATCTTATGGGAAACAACATATAAAATTTGGAAAAGCGTCAAGATCAGACAAACGATTTTACAGAACTGATTGCAACCAAACCGTGAGGAATTTGAAGAAATAGTTGAAAACCCAAAACCAAAATGGACCCATTTACCTTCCACATAGATATTTTCCCCAAAAATGCATGATTTGAGAGATATTTGGGTCTCTTTTAGAGGCTAATTTCAGGTGGCGTAAATTAATAGTGATGCCTAGACCATTCATTCATTTTATAAATATATGAGAAAGATGAGAGCCATGGGGATCGAAGAGTTGGAGAGGAGGATTTTAATCCTTTCTCTTTTGTATATTATTTCTTTTATAAACTTTTTATTTCTTTTCAAATGGAGTAATGGATGGATCGAATTTTTGGGAGAATGGATGAATATTTTCAAAGAAGAATATGGAATTCCAAGTTGCTTAATGGCTTTTGCCTATAAGTAAAATGGTTTTATTTTCATTATAATATATTCATATTATTTGAATAATTAATTATGCATTGATTTAAATAGCTTTAGTCTTTTTATCAATACATGATTAATTATTATCATTTATGTATTAATTTTTCCAAGCTTTAAAGTCTATTATCCAAAACATTTTTTCCAGGACTACAGAATGGACAAATGATTCAAAAAACTTAATAGAACAACATATCTGCATTTTGGTTTTAGCCTTTTGTTTATAATGTTGTTATTTATGTTTTTTTTAAATCTCGTTACATGTGCAGGTTTGATATCTTTATATTAAATGATCTGTGATGTATAGGAGGTTTATATTATAAATACCATCTATCATTTGCTCCTCAAAATACAAATGTTGTGATTATATCTTCGATTTAAACAATGAGATTTATCTTTGAATTTTAAATTGAATGACAAAATGCATAGATTGCTTCCAGATTTATCTTGCTGTAATCATGTATAATTATGAGATCACAGGTTTATGTTTGTGTTTCATTTTCTTTCATTAAAACTTAAGCTATCAATACATGTTTTGAATTTATTTACTACAGTCATAAGGTTCATTGCAGATTTCTCTCTTGGACATGGTAGTTGGATGTTCACCACTCACGTAGATGCTTGGATACACCTCAGTAATTCATTGACAGGATAATTTCTTTGTATTTTTCTACCATTTACATATCATTTAAACTAGAATGTATGGTTCAGCTTTAACTATCCACATGTTCATGTTTCATTAACCTTTTTTGCAAGATTCTTTAAATTTATAAAGAAAAACAATAAATATTTTTATGTTCTTTCTTTATCTGCTTCCTAGAAGCAGTCATTTTTCACTTCGATTTTCGTAAGTTTCGATTAAAACTTGCATCTTGTAAATCATGTAAAAAAATGAGACTTGTATATCTTCTGCTTAAATACAACTACTATAGTTACATTTGAACATATGTACATATATATCGTGTGTTTAGTAATTAATTAGTTATTTCTCTCTTTTATTAGTTTCTTTTAGGATTCTTAGATTGGCTAACGGAGCCATTAAACCTGTTAGAACAAGTTATACCAAATGGCTTGGGTTATTTAGACAACCTCGGACCAGACTCACTCTTCTAGTTGACAGATGGTCAATTTCATCCATCAACAGGTAGCTGAATAAGGTGACTTTGAAGAAAAAATATCCTTTTCCAAGGATATATGACCTATTTGATTAGATGAAATATGAAAAAATATTGTTCAAGAATGACCTTAGGTCAGACTATCATCAGGTGAGGATTAAAGAAGAAGATATCAACAATAAAACCTTTGGAATGAGGTATGGACATTATGAATTCACAATGGTTCAATTTGGATTTTCAAATGCAACAATTGTCTTTATGAGTTTAATGAATGGTATTTTCATAAATTACTTAGGTAATTTTTCCACTCTCTTCCTAGATGACATACTTATTTACTCTAAGTCTAAAGAAGACCATGAGAAACACTTTAGAATGGTTCTACAATTATTGAGGGAGAATCAACTATATGAAAAGTTTAGTAAGTGATCATTCTATGAGAGGAAGATACATCATTTGGGTCATATCATTTTGGAGTAAGGGATGGCTATGGATCCTAAGACGAAAGGAGCCATTGATGGATGTCTAGTGCCAAAGAATGTCTCAGAAGTGAGATACTTCATCGGACTTGTAGGATAATGTAGAATATTTATTGAGGGATTTGTAAATATCATACACCCAATCACATCTTTTCAAAAGGAGCGTGTGATATTTCAATGGACCCATGATTATGAGATAAGTTTCTAGCACTTGAAAATATTGTTGACAAATGCACCAATTTTTAGGATTGTTGATCGAAATGAAAAAAAAAATGTGTTCACTTATGCATGGAAGGAAGGGATTGGTGTATTCCTTAGTCAAAATGGGAATGCCATATGCTATTAATCAAGAAATTTAAAAGAGAATGAGAAGCACTATGGCACTCATGATTTGGAATTGGCAGCCATAGTGCATGCCTTCAAGATGTGGAGGAATTATCTCATGGGAAAACTATTTGAGATTAGGATAAACAATAATGGTCTAAAATATTTTTTTGGATATCCAACCTTAGATGCGACACAAAGTAGATTGTTGGAATTCCTTAGTGAGTATGACCTTGATATAAAGCATATAAAAGGTACATAAAACAAGATGGATAATGAACTCAATAGGAGGGTGCATGGGATGCATATTATATCCATTAACATTCATAAATATAATTTGAAGGAAACTTTTTGAGAAGCTACAAAATTATATCTGAAATACCTAGAAACAAAGGAAAAATTATAGCCAGGTAATTTACAGTAGAAAATTGAAGACTATGAGCTAGGATAGGATGTAATCCTCATCTACAAGGGTATATTTTAAGTGCCTAAGTTTTAGGAGACGAAAACTATGGTGTTAAGAGAGATTCATAATGTGCCTTATGTTGGGAACCCAAGGTACTAGAAGAAAATTATAGTTGTCAAGAGACAATATTTTTGGTCTGGTATAAAGAAAGAGGTGGTTGATTACATTGCTAGATGTCTAGAATGTCAGAAGTTCAAGGTTGAAAATAAACATCCATATGGTTTTCCACAACCATTTCCCATTCCTAAATGGTAATGGGAAGTGATGACAATTGATTTCACCACCAAGCTTCCCATAATAGGCAAGAAACATCATTCCATTATGTTGGTCATGGATAAGATTATTAAAAATGTCCCTTTTATCCCAATGAAGCTAACGCACAAGGAATCCAACATTGAAAATATATGTATGAGGGAAATTTCCAAGCTTCATGGTGTGCCCAAGGATTTTTTTTCTGACAAAGATCCTGAGTTCACAACAAATTTTCGAAAGCAGTTATTCAAAGGATTTGGGACAAATATGAACTTTAGAAAATCATATCATCACCAATCAGATGGGAAAATAGAGAGGGTCAATCAAGTGACTGAGGATATGTTGAGGATGTATGTGATGGATAAAGCATCAAAATGAAAATATTGTATACATTTGGTTGAATTATCCTGTAATAATGGGTATCAGGAATATTCAAAAATGAACTCATTTGAGGCATTATATGGAATAAAGTTAAATACATCAGTGATTTGGAACGACCCAACAGATAGAGCAGTGGTTGGATAAAACTTGAAGAGAGAAACAAGAGAACAGATGGTGAAAATTAAGTAGAATTTAAAGGCTTCTCAAGACAAACATAAAAGCTATGTAGAGAAATCCACAACTCATAGAGAGTTTAAAGTGGGTGACCATGTGCTCTTAAAATTGAAGTCCAAGAGAAGTTCCCCAAAGTTGGGGAATTATTCTACGCCCACAACAAGTTCTTGTGGGCCCTTTGAAATCCTGGAGAGAATTGGATTTGTTGGATAAATGATTGAACTACCTGCATTCATAATGTATTCCATTTGTCTTTTCTTAAAATGTATGTTTCTGATGCTAATCATGTAATTGATTAGATTGTTATCTAGGTGGAATAATAAGGATACCTCCAAGTACATTCGATGTGTATATTGGACCAAAAAATCATGTTTCTCTAAAATCAAGCAATAGGGACGGTAAAGGTCTAGTGGACTTGTTACAGTCTTGAAGATGCAACCTCAGAGCACAAAGATTCCATGTGGTAAGAGTACCCACATATTTTTTTATTATGTTTGAAGATGTCGATTGTAAATGTGTATATAATGCACTAAGGACATGCATAAATAAGGGGGAGGGGAATGTGATACCTCCACATCGAACCCTAGTTGTAAATGAATGTATAGGATGTTGAGCCATGATATTTTGGGATCAGAATGCCTTTATATATATGTGTGTGTGTGTGTGTGTGTGTGTGTGTGTGTGTGTGTGTGTTTTGAGGCCAAAACACCTGTGTGATTATTATGCTAGAGGCATTCATGATGTGCCCAAGGGAATTGTTTGTGATAGAGATCTGAAGTTCACATCAAATTTTTGGAAGCGTTTATTCAAGGGATTTGGGAAAAATATGAAATTTAGCACATCATATCATCCAGATTCATATGGGAAAATAGAGAGGGTCAATAAAGTGACCGAAGATATGATGAGGATTTATGTGATGTATAAACCATCAAATTGGGAATACTATATAGATTTCGTTGAATTTTCCTATAATAATGGGTATCAAGGATATTTGAAAATGAAATCTTTTGTGCAATTATATGGCAGAAAGTGCAATACATGAGTGAGTTGGGATGAACTAATAGATAGAGTATTGGTTGGTCCAGAGTTGATCAAGGAAAGGGAAGAACATATGGGGAAAATTAAGCAGAATTTAAAGGCTTATCAAGACAAATGGAAAATCTATGCCGAAAAAGGCACAACTCACAGAGAGTTTAAAGTGGGAGACCATGTGTTCTTAAAAGTGAAGACCAAGAGAAGTTCCCCGAAGTTGGGGAATTATTCTAAGATTGCAACAAGATATTTTGGGCCCTTTGAAATCCTGGAGAGGATTGGACATGTTCCATACATGCTTTCACTACCTACATTCATAATGTATTCCATGTTTCTTTGCTTGAAAGATATGTATCTGATGATAATCATGTAATTGATTGGATTGTGATACACATCCATAAAGAAGGAGACTTCCAAGTATAGTTGATGTGCATATTGGATCAAAAACTCAAGTTTCTCTTAAATCAAGAAATAGGGATGGTAAAGGTTGAGTGGACCTGATACTATCTTGAAGATGCAACCTTGGAGCACAAAGATTCCATGTGGGCAAGGTACAGACATATTTTTAAGGATTTTTAAAGATTTTGATTATACATGTGGATATAATGCACTAAGGACAATGCATAAATAAGGGGGAGGGGAATGTAACACCCCTAGGACGAACCCCGG
The DNA here is from genome assembly GCA_009831015.1 of Picea engelmannii. Classification (NCBI taxonomy): domain Eukaryota; kingdom Viridiplantae; phylum Streptophyta; class Pinopsida; order Pinales; family Pinaceae; genus Picea; species Picea engelmannii. Next base: position 106,103 of record ML799779.1, read on the forward strand.
TTGTAAATGAACGTATAGGATGGTGAGCCAATATATTTTGGGGTTAGGGTGCCTTTATATATATATATATATATATATATATATATATATATATATATATATATATTGATGCCAAAGTGCCTTTGTAATTATTAGGTTGGATTGGATGCTAGAATGCCACCAATCCTATATGTGTAATATGTAATCACACTCAATGTTATTCATAAAATGCATCATTGTTGCAGACCAAGTAGAGAAAAAGAGTATAGGGGGGTAACCTCTGATAGAAGGGAAATAGGGATAAGGGTATAGGAAGAGGGGTTAAACCAAGGGAGTATTATAATAATATTTCATAATGTTTAAGATATATGATATTTTACCTAAGTACCTAATCACGAGGAACATGTGACCTAAGTGGGGGGGGAATTTGACTGATGGTGGCTCCTGACATGACAAGTGTTAAGTTGGGAGCATGCACATGTATTGGGGGAACTTAGTACATTCCCCATTATTCACTCATCATTCCTTGATTATTTACTCATTTTGACCATTCATACCCTACATCCATCCCCATTCATACATGTACATGGAAATCTTCGGGAGTTGTTTGTAACGAGTGAACCTGGGGAATTTGAGCTAAAGAGGTGGGTTGTTACGCCCATGTGCATTTTAAATAAGTTGGTTGCTAGGCCCGTGAGCATTCTCTTTAGGTGAGAGAACTATTGGGAATTGTTTCTTAGTCCCCCTCGGGCTATATTGTTGAGATTGTTGGGGGTCACTTGATGTCCCCACCCCTGATTAGGGTTTCTTTCATTCCATAAATTTATATAAAGAAAAAACAGAGTTAAGTTTGTCCACTTATTAATTTTTGAAAAATTAAAGAAGTTAAAGAAGTTAGAATTGACCACTTATTAAATTTAAAAAAAATAAGTCTCTAGGTCAAGTCTTGTTCGGCTATATTGTTGAGATTATTGGGCCTCACTTGATGTCCCCACCTAGTTAGGCCTCGTGATTAGGGCCAAATGTCTACCTATCACCAACAATTTTAACAACTAAAAAAAATGTAATTGTCCACTTATTAACTTAAATTCTCATCAATAAAATGGAACTATAGCTTTCTAAATTTTCTTTTATGAAATTTATATATATAACTTTGGACAAAATTCTTACCAAATTTATATAAAAAAAAGGAGAGTTAAGTTTGTCAACTTATTAATTTTTGAAAAAGTAAAAAAGTTAAAGAAGTTAGAATTGTCCACTTATTAACTTTTTAGAAAATGAATCTCTAAGTCAAGTCCCCCTCAAACTATATTGTTGAGATTGTTGGGCCCGAGTTGATGTCCCCACCTAGTTAAGCCATGTGATTAGGGCAGAAGGTTTACAGATGACCAATAATTTTAACAACCTAAAAAAATGTAATTGTCCACTTATTAACTTCTAAACATATTTACCAATAACCTAAAAAATATACCTAAGGGTTAAACTTTAAACTCATAAGGATTAAACTTTAGACTCGTAATTGTAATAGGTTCCTAATTATATAAAGAAATTAGAGCATCTCCTAAATACCGCAACTTTCTTTCATTCCCTAAATTCTACTCTGTTTTATCCATCCTATATTTCACCTCTTCTTTGGTCTCCTAGAGTTCTGGTTGTAGCAGAGGTTAGGTTAACATTTCTATCTGAAAAATGTAGTTGTAGTTGTAGAAAGTTTAGCACTGTGAAAATGGACCCTAGTTACGATATATGATGTTGACTAAACTTTACATTTTTCTTTTATTAAACAATTGTAGGGATGGACCAACATATTTTGAATTACAACAGTGGACTCAGTGCACCAAACTTTTCCTTTTCCTTCAACGACAGTAATTTTTCAGACCACATGCTGCAAATACAAGTCCTCCCAGATTCCCAAGGAGATGGGTTGAATGACGACATGTTAGATTCAATAACGGATTCCAAATGTGAGAATGAAAACCCTACTGCCTTTTCAAATTCAAATATGATATTAGTGTTATTTTTTTTAAATTATTTCTTCTGACCTTTGCCATGCAGACTCTATGGAGGTTGCAAGTAGCCATGTTTGTTCTTCTAATGGGATGGATCTCTTGAATATTGGAGTAAGAGTCGAGAGTCTACATGTCAACTCAGCAATATTAGCGGAAAAGAGTGCATTTTTTCGCAAAGTAAGAATAAACCTAGTCATCTTTACAACATTTACCATTTTACCCTTCTTCTTCTTTTTTAATGTCTTTCTATGGTGGATGAAGCTTTTCTCAAATGGCATGAGAGAAACCAAGGAACGGAATATCACTCTTCAGATAAATTGTTTAGGTAAATAAGTATCATAATGCATTGGATATTGTAAATTTCTTACTCTTAACTTTTTATTTGAATTCTCTATATGAAAGAGGAAGATATTTTATGGTGTGGTATTTCATTGCAGATGAAACGAAATTCATGGATTTATTGCAGTATATCTACAAAGTAGCTTTTGGATCTACTAATGGTTGTCATGTGTTGGCTGGTGCAACAACATTTTGCAGAAGTTACCAATGTCAAAAGTGACTGCATTGCTTTATATAGACCTCCCCAGCCTTTTCTTACCAATGGTTCAGTGCAGTCATTGGTGTTAAATATAATGTAACCTCAACAGGCTAACTGTACACTGCCAGCTGTCCTGGCCAGCTGTACTTTCTATTCTTGATTTGCTTGAGCCTATTTAGCTCAGCTATTTCCCATTGCATTGTAATCTCTTGAGTTCTTCACACATTCTAATATACTGTTTTCTGTTCTATTCTTTCTCTCTACATTTCTTTCTTCACAATTTATCATGGTATCAGAGCTACAGTAGTAAGCCTCTTCACACAGGCTGGAGAGCAACACGATCCTCAAATAGCGCAAAGCTTCACGGATTCTGAGAGTATGCGACACAGTCTTTTCACAAGGATTGGAGAGCTATCTTTCATACTCTCGAAAGATTCTCATAGGAAACTTCCATGCGAAAGTTGTCTGTATTACTCTCTAAAGATCGTCGTAAGAAGCTCACGCGAGGTTGTAGAGCATACTACACTCGAAATATTCAAGGAGTAGAAACACGAGAAGGAAGAAGAGAGTGCAGAAGAAGAAACTTTAAAGATTCTTGTAATTTTCAAGAATCGTCAAAGACTCATGAAGAAGAGCTGCAGGATGCAGGAACATTTAAAGAACTCAAAGAATTCATTCAAAATCATTAAAGATTGCTACACAAGGCACAATCATTTAAAGATTTTTGGAAATCGCTCAAATCTGTCAAGGATTGTAGCAGAGAACGAAGAAATCATGAAATTATTTCAAATATTTGAAAGATTCACAAATTTTTCTTCTGCAGGAGAAAATTCCGTCAAATTCAGCAAAGATCGCGTCTAATGTGCAAAGAACAACCATTGAGGCCATAATATTCGTCCTGCGAAAGGATCCGAAACAAGAAACCAGTTTAGAAGGGATGAAGAGAGCACGGAAAAGGCGAAAGAGTTTCAGCCGATAGATCTTACGCAAAGGCCTGACAGCCATTGGATCAGCGAGAAAGTGCATGAGGTTTAGTCGTCTGCAGCGCCAAGGAGAAATTTTGACTTGTGAAGTCTCGAAATCATCTGGACCATCCATCAAGAAACACGTGGTGATATCTTCGCATTTCGCTGACTCGCAAGGTGTTAAGGTCATAAGACTATCGTGAGAATTCGCGAATCGTGAAATCATAAGTTATTCTGGACCGTTGGATCAAGAAATATCGTGAGCCGTTGACCTTATCCCATCGCAAAATTGGGAATCGAGAGTTGGACGAGCAAAGGTGATTGCGCTCCAAAACTCCGATACGCGATATCGCGAAATCTCGAGAGGACGTGTGAGTCGTCCATCTCAGAGGACAGGTGGCAGCAGATCCAAGTGCCATCAAATCCGCATATAAGAGTTGACGATATTGAAAGACCATCGCAACAAGAGTTCTAAACTCGCGAAATCAAGATTCATGAAATAGCAATAAGATCACAGCCGTCCATTTGTTTGGACACGTGGCAGACATCAAGGAAACCGTTGGCATTTTGGCAACTGGAGTTCTCAAGTTAACAGAAACTTTGGGGTTGCAAGTTGCGAAATCGCAAAACGACGAGGATCGTCCATCTTGAGGGGACGCATGGTGTAATTCCAAGGACTTGGGAAAAGTCCCGAAAAGGAAAGGGTCATCGGCACATCGGGATTCGGTGTTTCGCGAATCCCGAGGACAAGAAACACAAGCATTTAGGAACTACGAAGTCCAAAATCCCGACAGTAGGAAAGCTCCATTTTGGGGCCCAGATGACGTCATCTCATCAAAACAAGGGATTGGGAATCTCCACGGTGAAACCCCCGAATCAGACTTGAGTCGTCCATCTGTTGGGATGCATGGCAGAGATCAAAGGAATCGGGAAAGTCCCAAAAGGAAAGCGCCATCGGCAAATCAGAGATCGGGGAATCGAGGAGTCAGAAGAGCTCGTCATCAGGGTTCATGAAGTCTTGATTCGCAATATCCCGATAAGATATGGACTGTCAAATCACAGGAAGATCTGGACCGTTAAATCGTCCAAAAACAAATTTCGTATTTCGACAATTTGAAAGGAAAAAAACCCAAAAAGCCCGTAGCGCTTTAACATTAAGGTGCGTTGTCACATTGCACGGTGACTAAGGCCAATTCAAGGCCGATAAGATTTCTTTGGCCATCGGCAAATCGGTGTTTCGGTGATCATAGGTAAATACAAAAATTTCCTCTATTTTTTCTGCAAATTCTTTTTATGGCATCGTCTAGCAATTTAGGACCAACTCAGGGTCCGATTCTTCTGGGAATGAATTACGAGTTCCGGTCTCTTCGGATGAGATCCTTCTTACAAGAACAAGAGTGATGGGAACCAGTGGATCTTGGATATGTGGAACCATATCCAACATCCCTATCTACCATAACAAATCCACAACGAATTGCTCAGGAAACACTGAGGAACAAAGAAAATAAAGCCAAATTTTGGGTTCAAAATTCTGTGGATGACTCGATTTTTTTGAAAATCACAGGCACTGGTACTTCCAAACAGGCCTGGGACATCCTTAAATCTTCTTATCAAGGAAATGACAGGGTGAAAACAGTTAAACTGCAGACCTTGAGGATGCAATTTGAGACTCTAAGGATGACAGAGTCCGAAAATGTGGATCAGTTCATGACCCGAGTCATGAGAATCGTGAACCGGATCAGATTGACTGGCGAAACCATCACTGATCAACACATTGTTGAGAAAATTCTCAGAAGTTTACCAAAGAAATTCAAAATGGTTGTAACAACAATCCTTGAATCCAAGGATCTGTCAAGGTTTTCAATATATGAATTAATTGGTTCTCTGGTGACACATGAGACTAGACTGCATCTCATAGATGAGTCAATCTCCAATGCTTTCAAAACTCAATTCTCCTTCAGCAGAGGGAGAGGCAGAGGAAGAAGCAGAGGTCACCAAGGAAGAGGGATCAATCAAAGTAACCCTTACTCTAGTGGAGGCAATAGACAACAATATCCAAATCAATTTTTCCAAGATCAAAGGCATCAACAACAAAATCAACATCAGAATTTCTAGCCTCAAAGAGGTAGAGGGAGAAGGTCAAATGAGAAATCAAACATACAATGCTATTACTGCAAAAAGTATGGGCACTATGAATCTGAATGCAGGAAGAAGCAAGCAGATCATCTCTCAGGCAGAGCTCATGTGTCAAATCACACGAGAGAAAACTCAAGAGGTATGTTTCTTTCATGCCACAAGACTGAAGAACAACCCAAAGATCTCTAGTTGCTGGACATTGGATGTAGCAATCACATGACAGGTAACAAAGAATTACTTTCATGCATTGATTCTTTAATCTCATCTGATATTACACTAGGAAACGATTATTTAGTCAAATTTCAAGGAAAAGAAACTGTTCCTATTCTTACTAAACAGAATGTAAAGAAAGACATAAACAATGTCTATCATGTACCAGATCGGAAACATAATTTGATAAGTGTAGGAAAACTCATTGAACATGGATATAAGGTACTTTTTGAGGGAGTATCTTGCAAAATTTATGATAAAAAACCAAGCAGAAAATTAATTTATGAAATCCTTATGACTCCAAATAGGATGTTTCCCCTTACCCTCAGAACTGCAAATATGACTCAACCATATGCAGAAAGTGCATCAACCTTAAATGAAACTATGATTTGGCATACAAGATTTGGACATCTACCATTTCAGAGTCTAAGTCTTCTTCAGAAAAACTCCATGGTCAAAGGGCTACCTATCTTTAAAGAGCAAATTCCCCCATGTGAGTCTTGCATACTTGGAAAACAGAAGAGAACTAGTTTTCCACAGTCATCAAATCAAGCCAAACAACATATTGAACTTATTCACACTGACCTATGTGGACCAATGAAAACAGAGTCAATAGGTGGTAGCTTTTACTTTCTAACATTTATTGATGATTTCAGCAGAAAAATATGGATCTATTTTCTCAGACACAAGTCTTAAACTTTTGCAAAATTCAAAGAATTCAAGGCAGAAGCTGAAAAACAGAGTGGAAAATATATCAAAGCACTCAGGTCAGATGGAGGAGGAGAATATAACTCCAAAGAATTTGCAAATTTCTGCAAATCACATGGCATTATCATGCAAACAACAACCAGATATACTGCACAGTGGAATGGAGTGGCTGAAAGGAAAAATCAGACAATAATGAATATGGCAAAAACACTTCTTAAAGAGAAAAGTTTGTCAAATAGGTTTTGGGCTGAAGCAGTAGCATGCTCAGTTTATCTCTTGAATAGATCACCAACCACAAGTCTAAAGATGAAAGTTCCCCAAGAAGCATGGAGTGGGACAAAGCTCAATGTAGCGCATCTAAGGACATTCGGATGCATAGCATACGCTCCCATACTTTCCGAATTAAGGAAGAAACTTGATGACAAAAGTGAGAAGTGTATTTTCACTGGATATAGTGAAACATCTAAATCTTACAGGCTTTACAATCCAATCACCAAGAAACTAATTCTTAGCAGAGATGTAAAATTTCTGGAAAATCAATTCTGGAATGATTCTGAAAATTAGCCAATGGACAGTCAAAATCCATTGTTGCCAAGTTCTGAAAATGCAGAAAATTTAAGACATCAAGTACCTCAAACTACTCTTCCAAGACTGCAAGTACAAAGACAACCTGAAAATTCTCAGGATAACTCAACTTCCAACAGAGAATCATTCTCTGAAACACCGAATCAGAGAACTTGAAGTTTGAGAGAAATCCATCAGCAGTTGGATAACTTTGAGCAACACAACATTTTTTCTTTAATGTCGTGTCAACCTACATCCTTTAAGAAAGCAGCTAAGGAGCCACATTGGGTTCAAGACATGAACCAAGAAATTGACTCCATTGAGAAGAACAAGACATGGGATCTTGTTGATTTGCCAACTCACAAAAAGAGTATTGGTGTCAAGTGGGTTTACAAAACTAAACTCAATGAAAAAGGGCAGATCGAAAAACACAAGGCAAGACTTGTTGCCAACGGTTTCTCACGAAAACCAGGTACTAATTATGGTGAAACTTTTGCTCCAGTAGCAAGATTAGACACTGTAAGGACTCTATTGGCCATAGCAGCCCAACACAAATGGAAAGTATACCAGATGGATGTCAAGTCAAAATTCCTGAATGGGTTTTTAGAAGAAGAAGTTTATGTCGATCAACCACCTAGATTTGAAGACCAAGAGCACCCAGCCAAAGTCTATCGGTTGAAGAAAGCCTTTTATGGCTTAAAGCAAGCTCCAAGAGCTTGGTACAACAGAATTGACACTTATCTAATCCAAAGTGGTTTCAGCAGAAGCCAAAATGAGCCAACTCTTTACACCAAAACATATCAGCATGGTAAAATTTTGATTGTATGTTTATATGTTGATGACATGATCTATACCGGAAATCTTGAGTTAACAGATTTTAAACATGCCATGCAATCTGAGTTTGAAATGACAGATCTTCGCATAATGAAATATTTTTTAGGAATTGAGGTTGATCAATCAACCAAAGGAATTTTTGTCTGTCAGCAAAAGTATGCAGCAGACATCCTCAAAAGATTTCGCATGGAAGAATGCAATCCAGCAGAGACCCCCATACCATTAGGCACAAAATCAAGAGCAAGAATGATGAAGGTTCTACAGTGGACTCTACCCTGTACAAAAGTTTACTAGGCATTTTGTTGTATCTTACAGCAACTAGGCCTGACATTATGTACGCAGCCAGCCTTGTTTCCAGATTCATGGAATCCCCCAAAGACTCTCATTGGAAAATGGCGAAACGAATTTTGAGATATGTTGCAGGAACTCTCAATTTCAGCTTATGGTACACTACATCTGATAGTAATCAACTTTCTGGTTACACAGACAATGATTTTGCAGGCAGCCTAGATGACAGGAAAAGCACATCTCGACATGTTTTTCAACTCGGCACGAGCCTAATCTCATGGGCATCAAAGAAGCAACCAATTGTTTCAATATCTTCTGCAGAGGCAGAGTACGTCGTTGCTACCTCAGCTTCTTGTCAAGTTGTGTGGCTGAGAAGAATATTGAAAGATATGTCACATACAGAAAATGATCCAACTCCTATTTTCTGTGATAATACTTCAGCAATTGCTCTATCCAAAAACATGTGTTTCACAAGAAAAACAATCACATTGACACTCGTTTTCATTTCATACGCGAGCTAGTCAATAATGGTGCCATTGTACTACAATTTTGTGGTTCTCGAGATCAGCTTGCTGATATCTTTACAAAACCACTAGGAAAGTCAGTTTTTTATTTTCAGAGACAACACTTAGGCATAGTCAGTGCTAATGATTGTAACTGTTGAGTTTAAGAGGAAGTGTTAAATATAATGTAACCTCAACAGGCTAACTGTACACTGTCAGTTGTCCTGGCCAGTTGTACTTTCTATTCTTGATTTGCTTGAGCCTATTTAGCTCAACTATTTCCCATTGCATTATAATCTCTTTAGTTCTTCACACATTCTAATATACTATTTTTTGTTCTATTCTTTTTCTCTGCATTTCTTGCTTCACAATTTATCAATTGGTAGATACGGCAAATAAGTTTCTTCTAGAACAATTTGTTGATATCGAAAAGTAAGTAGGCATTGCCGGTCACATTATTTGTTTTGGGTTAATTAGACTTGAGAAATGTATGTTGTCAATGGAAAATGTTCACATAATTAACCAAGTTATCTAGTTTTTCAGGTTTGCAGAAGATCTTATCAATCTTCCTTTGTCAGCCATTGAGGCGATGTTCTCAACTGATGAATTGCAAGTTGAATTAGAAGATGCACTATTTGATTTTGTAATAAAATGGGCCAGAAAACATTATACCGATGTTGAAGAAAGGACAGAAATTTTGAGCAACAGGCTATGCCAGTTAATACGTTTTCCAAATATGAGCCATCATAAACTCTATCGTGTTATTTCTTGCAATGACTTGGACGGTGTAAGCACAAAGGCAGTATCAGAGGCACTCCATTTCAAAGCGGAAGAACCACACTATAGGTCTAATGAAAGGAATTATAATCATCTCCCAATTACTGTCGTGGAGTCTGATACCCCAATCCGGCAGTGCACGGTGTTTTGGAACAAAAGGAATGCCGCTGTGTAGTCAACATTTTCGAGTTGGCGGTTTAAAATTTCAAGTTCGCTGCGATCCTATTGAACCTCCATTTCGATTTCAGTTAACGATTGACGTTGTTGATCATGACGACCAGACTCTACTCGACAGTGATATAGAAATCGAATTTTATACCCGAATGTTGTCGTTACATTACTTTCGACATTGCGCCAGTATTATGGGGCCAGTTCGTTTTCTTACCGGAGCACCTGTCCCCTTGACTGTATATCTTCACAGGCTTGAAACCGAGGCCCTTAGGTCGCCCAGCCTTGATAACGTTATGCATTTCCGGTTACGGCTGACATTGACAACGTTATGCATTTCCGGTTACGGCTGACATTGACGAAAAAGGAACAATCCTATGCCTCAATTTGGTGTGTAAATGGGTAAAGAAGATATTTTCTTGGCTTTCAGTTTAGATTGTTTAGCCATGAGTAACATCTCTCTTGGTCTTTAATTTTAATTTTTGAAGATTACATCACTGTTTTGAATGGGCCTCTATTTTGATATTATTAGTTTTTCGCAGTTTTGTAGGCACACCAAATTGGTGTATGAGACCTCCTTGTTTGTGGGACAAGGGACCCTCCTCTAGATTTGAACCTGTGACCTCTTAAAAGGAAACACATGTTCTTAACCATTAGGTCCACTCAAGTTGTACTAATTTTATATATATATATATATATATATATATATGATCTAAAATGAAAATAGATATATCATAATTTTCTTATATATAATTTAATATTTTTTCCATCATATTGATTTTTTTAAGTTTTTACACATCTCATAAACCTAGTTTGCTTATATATTTTAATAATTTTTTTTAATTATATTAAAAAAAATTAGTTTTTTACACAAACATTGAAATGATTAATGAACTTCAATTTTGCTTCCTTCAATATAAATTAAACAATAAACAAAATAATTCTCACATGTGAAAAATGTTTAGAAGTTTCAAAATGAAAATGGACAATTTATGAGAGAATTACACATTGTGTGGTATAAGGTTGCATGTCTTTTAAATATATTGTGAACCTCAATTCACCCTTAACTATTATCTAATGGATTTTTTGTTGTGAGTCCTCACACATATTCAATTCAAATTTATAACACAACAATACTAATTGACAAAACAATCACTCAACCTAACTAAATTTCAATAGAAACATCTAGAAACAAAATAGAATCAGTACAGCGTTAACTTGTAAGATTCAAAATGTTTTCTACAACCCTTCATCACAATTGACTGAAACAAAACATTTATAGATAAAAACAAGTTAAAAACAAGTGTTACACGGTAGGGGAGTCCCTGAGAGGTTGGGATGGGAGTAAATGTGAGGTAGTTGAGACACGTGGGTAGAAAGTTGAAGTAGATGTGGTTTGCATGTAGAACATAGTAAAGTAAGTATATAGTTTTATACATATGAAATATGTAATTTTATACATACGAAATTTGTACTTTCATAAAATATGGAGAACAAATTTTATAGAGCATGCACGGAGCCCTCATTGCATACTTAACCAGTTTTTGGATCGCGGGTTCTTGGGGTTGCAGGTTCGAAGTTTGGTCTTTTATGTTCCGTGGCCTACAAATAGGACCGACAGTTCCGCGATATACAAAATGATAGGTGGAGTGGTGGACTATAGAAATTTATCAGAAATTAATAATGTCAGTTATACAATAGAATAGTAATAAGGTCTATTGCATAGGTTCGTGGAGAAAAACACTAAAAAATTACCATTGTCGAACTATTTTTCTTTAAAACTAAGGTTTTTCTTGGAAAAAAAAGATACAGCATCGCCAAATTGGTTTTCTTTGCACACGTTTTATAGAGCATGAACGGAGCAGTCATTCCATAGTTAGCCAGTTTTTGGATCGCGGGTTCTCGGGCTGTCGGTTTCAAAAATGGGCCTCTGTTGTTCTGTGCCCTATACAAATTGACAAGTGGGCTTGCGAAATATACAAACTTATTATAAAATAAAAAAAGTATGTTACATATCTTTGGAAATTACATGAACATTTAAAACATCAACGTCGTTGAAGACCAAAAAATTAGCATACCATAGTAATTTTGCACCCAACAATTCTGTCATATACATGAGACAGTAATTTGTAGAAGATTATAAAATTGTTCGAAGATTTATACTAATTTGTATAATGCTATAAAACTTCATAGATTATGTACTGCACAATTACGCAGTTGTGGGTTGGCGGAGTTTCGAGTTCACACTTTTCATGTCGAGTGTGTTACGTGATATACATTTTGCACAAAAGACTTCGGTCATATACATTTTGCAGTGAACAATTCCATGATATACATGACGGAGAACAATTTATAGAATATTATAACGTTGTATGGAGATTTAAAGTAATTTATATAATGCTATAACATGTCTTAGTTAATGAATAGTATAAGCTATTTTTTAAATTTTATTCAATATTTTTTTTTATAAGTAAGATTGTATAAAAGTATGTCAAAATGAAGGAATACATAGAATTTCCATGGTTTCAAGCTGTAAATACTGAGCTACCTTGACGGAAAACTAGATCAGCCAGGCAAACCGCTTCATAACTTAAGTGTAGATTGTCACTGATACAAAAAGAGTTCAAAATTTTGGCCCGTAAGGGTGGGTGCTAGAAATGTAGAAAGTGTAGATAGCCTAATTATAATAATCATGGAAAAAATGCATGAAAGGTCGACATGCACATGACAAAACAACAGAAAAAAACAAATCACCATTATGGGTTGTAGTGTGACAACACGGCCATGCAGAAGGCGCGAAATGTCGTGTCTCTGGGAGGAGGCGGCTCCTCCTGGAGTGGTGTGTGGTCCAATGCATAGCATTCTCCATCTCTAATGGCAGGTCTTGTTCCTTCTGGATGTGCTCTGGGCATGATGGAAGCCTGTGGTCTTCGCAGTTTATGTGTACGTGGCCCAAATTTTCCAGTGGCAAGACTGGTGTCGAGGTTGTTGTCACTTGGGCTGTTGTTGATTGGGCTACCTCTAGTGCAGGGAGATGAGCACCTTGTAATGCAAAGAACAACTGCAAGAGTCGAGACGCTTTGTCTTCCAGGCTCTGCAGGAGGAACTGAAGGTCATCCATGTCCTGACATAGGCTAAACACTAGGATTTGCACCAGTGCAAGGCATGTTTTCCACTTGCATTATGGGTCAACATTGGAACTCACTCGAGATTGGGGTTGCCATCATGAATTTTGACTGGCTTCTGGACCATCCATATGAAATTGGGTGTCGTGAAGATGGTCCTAAAGTGACTAGGTGGTCGGAGAGTTGGGAGGGGCCAAAGGGCCTGGGTTTGAAACAGATGTGGAATTGGCTAAAGGTCTTCGGTTGTTGTTTAGTGAGGCCCCTGAGAAATCCATCTCCTCCATTCTATTGGCAAGGGATGCAGGAAGGGGTGGGAGAGATGCGAGAATTTGAGTCGACTGTGCCAGGGAGTAGGATGAGGTGACCGAAGAGGAGGAGGATAACAGGGAGGGAGCAGGCAGGGCATGCAGGACTAGGAAAGGTCAGTTTGGCTTGCACGTTGGTTGGCCTTTGGATTTCCTTCATAGATAAGGCATATTTGGGAGAGTGGGAGAGAGAAAATGCGACAGGAACATAGTAGGGCAGGACAAATGCAGAGAAGGGAAAGGTTGGGTAGGAAGCCAAGCTCTGAGAAGAAAAATTAGGAAGGAATGAGCGATTTGGACCCCCTGGAGAAATTGAAATAGGCTGGGCAGCTAGTGAGTATTACATGTCAAAATTACTCAACTGGATAAGTGTCGCATGTTCCTCTCAATTGTCGTAAGTGTCGCATCTTCTTTACAACTTTCGTAAGTGTCACAAGTTGGTCACAAGTGTCACAAATGATGTTCGAGCATACTTCCATGCCGATGACACTAAGGAAACACTAAAAACATCACATGTGCTTGGTTTGGAGAAGAAGAACTAGTTAACTAGACTCAAAGAACTCTTAACACCTGAAGAGATCTCTGAAGGAAAGGTTTTGAGGGGGAGCGCTCCCCTATATTAGCCTTAGGAGCGTTGGCGCTCCCCTACAAGGCTTCAGGGAGTGTTATAACGCTTCCCTTCCCCCTCTGAAGGAGCGCTACTCACCTTGAAGGCGCTGACACTCCCCTCAAGCTTCTCATGGAATGCTACAATGCTCTGATGCCCCTTCTAAGGGAGCGCTGCCTAATCTGAGGCAGTAGTTGTCCCGTTGAGGAGAATAAGGGGAGGATATTTCAAGATTAGGAGGTAGTTGTATTCGAATTCTTGGTTTCATCAAGAGATCCCTGATCTGAGGAGGAAGTTCCCCAACTTGTTCTAAAGATAACTCAAGAGGTTAAGCTCCTCTTAACCTATATAAGCAGGCTCTATGATGGTGGAAAGGGGGAAGAACTGCTAGCATGAAACCTATCATCTTAGAGGAAACACACAGTCAGCCAAAAGAGAGTGTTCAATGAAGCTGTTGCTATCCAAGTTGTGGATCTTTTAGGCAAGGGTTATACGAAGAGGACTTGACGAAGCTGTCGCATTCACATCTACGATTGTAAGTACTGCTGTCGTTATTCTCATTAATATGACACGCTTGGCCTGTTTCTTTCTAGTTTGTGTCTAATGTTACATGAACTTATCATTAATTGATAGATTTGTTTCCAAGCTAATATCAATAGAGTAGGAAGTGGTCGTATCTTGTTTGTCTGCAGAACTCAACGAGGAGCAAAGGATTGGAGCGCAACTTGGAGCGTGCAGGGACAAAAGTCATTAAAAATGTACTTCTATCATCCTTCCTTCTCATGTGTTAGTTTATATAGATTTGAAAGGAAGTCAGTGTCCACGTTAATAATTTTCTGTCTTAGAGTTAGGGTCATGCTCTTTGAGGCAATTTGCCTGTCCACAGGGATATTTTCCTACAATAGAAACTGACGACTCCACTGGGGAGATAGCCTCAAATCGAAACTTCTTGTTTCGATTTCTCCTCATTGACCTAGTTCTACCCATTGATTGTTTCAGACCTGGTTCAATCTTCTTTTGATTGGTTTCATGAGTTGATTGGCTCCCTACCCCATCATACTCAGCTTAATCGTCGAAATTGAATTGCAATTTTTTGATTTTTTGACACTTTTGGGAGTTTCTGAACCTGGCGCCCCTATCCCTGTGCTAACAGAGTGTCAACGCTCCCTAACATCTTTGCACAGAGTGCTATAATGCTCCTTGCCTTTGGCAACAGAGTGCCAGCCCTCTTTTGGTCAATAAACCCTCCAGAATTGCTTTTTCTGGGTTTTTTCCTCTGTGTCTCTCCTGCTGAGTAACCTTGTGAGTCGATGCTTCTTCTCTTTTAGCCTTGACATCTGTCTTTTTGAAGAACAAACATCTTACTATTTGGATTTTGTAGCCTTCTTCACTATTGTTATTGAGTTTTTCTATTAATTGGAGTCTGAAACCCATGGATTGTCTTTCTCTCTGTTTAGCTGAGTAAAAACCCTGGTGAAGGTCATCAAAGTCCTACAGATCTCCTTATCTTGATTTCAGTCAAGATCATTGTTCTTCAACTTTTTCTTTTTGGGTGTGAAGTCTGTTTTCTCTTTGATTGTTTCTTTTCTTTCGCTTTTCGTTTTGATTGCAACGAAAGGGTGTATTGTTTGTATGACTTTTTCTTGTGCTAGTTTGATTTTCATTCATACAAAATGATAATTAGCAAGACGAGCATTGTGTTGAATTGATCATTATTGATATGCAAACAATAAAAGGCATCTTCATGATTGATTGTGCATGTTAGAAGGCATCTCAAAAGTTTTAGCATTGCATCAAGATTTGATTGAGAAAAAGAATTGTTTGAGGACGCTCCTTATTTGTGCTTGTTAGTGAAAAGAACTTTCTCTCTCCCTTAGATAGATGTTCATCGAAAAGAAATGATTGCTTATCATATTTGATGCATTTTTGGGACTGATTCATAATTCCATTCGTTTCACTTCCATGCACCCCTTTGCATAAAGAACAACCGTAAAATCAACTCTAATTAAAAATTATTTGGAAATTTTTCTTTTCTAGGATCCTCCACCAATAGTAGACTAGGATTAGTACTTTGGATTAGGCTATGAGCATAACTCTCCAAACTTTCCAAAAAAAACAGTAGCATCTTGAGTTAGGGAGAGTAAAATCCAATTATCATATAAGTCTTCCTGGGATCCCCCTCTCACATAGGGGTTACGCACGAGGTCGCATTCGGGTAAGCTACGGGGACTAACCCTCCGTGGTTTAACTGATTATGGTGGTCAAATCATATTATGGGGATCACTTTGAGGTAAATCCACAATTACTGCGTGGAATCTTTTTAGTTGATTTCGGGCTCGATACACTGCCCATACGTTCGGATCGGACTGTCGACCATTCCCGCCCAGGGGCTGACTGCGAATTGGTAACCTTAGTGGCCATAATATTTAGGGTCTTACACAAGGTGATGGTGACGGGAAGTCTCACTGTACCTGGAGCAGACATTGGTCAAACTCACTCGGGCTCCTTGGAGGGTAAA
>ML799779.1:122556-147936 GCA_009831015.1 Picea engelmannii
CCGTTAAGCAGGTCGCCATTGTAACGGTTCCACCCTATCCCCGCCCCTTCTGGACTTGATCACGCGACGTTGGATTTCATTACCAACTAGTAGGGTCATCAAAAGAAGGTCCTGTTTCCTTGGTTGTGATTCTTAGATTCTTTAGCGTGTGTTGTTTCTTTTCGGTAGTTGGCCATAGATTTCTTTCGCCGACTCTTCTTCGCCAACATCGACCCTCCACGCCGTTCGCGGAGGATACAGGGACTTCCTCCAGAAATATGGAAGGAAAAAACCCTTTACCCCCTCATTCTATGGAGGAATCTCCTCAACAGAGTGAGGTTCAAAATACTACAACTTTTGAGGAAGAAGTTCCCACTCCTTTGGATAATTTTTGAATTGTTTCAGAATCTCCAAAAGCTTACCGCATTTCGGATGGATATGAACAACAGATCCTCCACCTGAATTCCACTGGAGAATTCGTTGTCGTCAATCCTTCTAACATTCCGGCTGGGTCTTCTCAAAACCCTTTAGCCAATGACCCTTTTTGGACCGTAGACATTGTTCGAAGTCCACCACGCTTGGTGCGAGATATTTATGGAACAGGGGAAGGTGCCGATGCACCTTTTTCCTACACCGTACCTCCAAATCATTTCACCGGTACCACCACTTTTACATCCACACCACCCATTGGTCTGAACATACCGTCTGTTGGCCCAAGGTCTACTATTCCCCTCCAGACGACCCATTCTACAATGGTCCCGCACATTCCGACTATCCCCGCCGGTAACGTAGTGGTGAATCAAGCTCCGATTGGTACACCTGTAACACCAAGACCTACACTCCCTTTTGGATTCAGGGCACTAAATGCTTCCACTACCACCACTGCCCAAAATACTACCCAAGTTATACCGGGAAGTTCCATACCTATCCAACAACCCGGAGGGACCGGTCTTGGTGGTCCTAACCCGCTCGGCATCACCGGTCAGTCATTTACGTCTAGTTCTCAAATCCCGGGAACCCTACCTCAAGCTGGGGGGCATCCTCCCACCGGAGGACAAATTCCATTCGGGGGGAACCTTAATTCTAGGAGACATCCTCCCACCGGAGGAAAAATTCCATTTGGGGGGCACCCTCATGCTGGGGGGTAGCCTCAATCCAGATTTTACCATCAACCACACGGACAAAATGTGTCCACCGCACCCAATCTGCGGAACTTCCTTTTTCAAGGAATCCCACAGTTCTTGACAGGAAAAAATGTTCAGACTCTGCAACAACCCCCTTATCAAATGTCAAAACCACCCTATAACCCACAAAACTCATCTGGTTATCCTCCGCTCACACATGCTTCTCAAAACATCTCAAATCCTGTGTACCTTGGTCAAAACCAATCTCACATGAGAGGGCCCACTAGTTATAATTATCTACATAACCCAGTAATGGGCCCCACTGGTGTCCCTCTGCCACACCAACATTACCCACAGGTTAACCGACAACTACCTTTTCTAGCTACCCTGGATCTTCCAGACTTATCTCGGTTAATGAATGATCCCATTTATCATTCTCCGGTTTGGACAACTATTCCAGCTAAACTTCTTTCTGACATCCCAAAATTCGACAGAAAGTCCGGAGAAGACCCAGACAACCACGTGATGACTTTCCATTTGTGGTGTTCATCCAACTCCCTCATGGACAATTCAATTCGTTTGCGTCTTTTCCAATGAATACTTACGGGTTCCGCGGCGAAATGGTATATTGAATTACCATGTGCATCTTTTCATGATTTCAACTCCCTCGCCATGTCCTTCCTCACGCACTTCCAACTACCCATCCGGTACAAGACGGGTACTGAACTATTAACCTCCCTTCATCAGACAACTTCTGTACATATCTCCGATCATATCCATGAATGGAGACGATGACGAAGGCTAATCAAAGTGGCCATTCCTGAACAATTGTTAGTGGAATGGTTCACGAAATCGTTGTTACCCCAGATTGCTCGTGACATTGCCATGGGTGGTGTAGTCACCGAGGAAGAATCCATCGCTCGAGCTCAGTACTTAGAATTAGTCTATTCACAATCTGGTACTCTATATGAGTTGATACCAAATGCCACCCGTGCCACTAACGATCCATCCAAACCATCGACTGCTTCGCATGCGGATGAAGTTATTGGCTCCGTCAAAACTCAATCTACTACCCAGTCTACTGGAACGATCCAATGGACTGCTTCAATGGTTGCTCCCAGTTCGACTGCACCCTCTTATACCCCCCCTCAAACTCAGGTCTATGATGTGAATGTGGTCCAATCAACCCCTTCACAACAACTTGGGGGCAAGAAGAAAGTGAGAAACAAACCAAAGAAGAACAATAACAATGAACAACCCAAGACCCAACCACAAACTCCTGCTGCCGAAAAACAACCACAACAAAAACCAAAATTCCCATGTCTCATTTGTGGTGACGATCACTACAGTCGAGACTGCCCAAATCACAATGAAGTGGCCAAAATTTTCAAGGGAAATTCACAACCTGATGTGCTCACTCAGCCTTTTCCGCAGCAACAATGTCGGGGGGAAGTTCCAACCAACCCCATGATGAGGCCTCGACAAGTGCCCACATTTATATGTTTAATGGAGTTAATATAACCACTCTCTCTACGACATATGACACACCAATTAAACCTTACAGGCCAAAGATCACTAACGGTTTTCCGTCAGACCCGTTACCATCCCCCGCCAATCCTCTGTCTGTTAGCCCTCCATCTGGGCCACTCCAGATTGAGAAACCTTCTTTTGAATCTATCTTACACCCTCCTAAGAGCACCATCCAGAAATCTAATTTCAATCCTAATTCATGGGCTGCCTAAAATTACAACATTGTAGAAGATTTGGCCCAAGCCTCGTGTGCCATGGCTATCTTGGAAGTTCTACAACACTGCCCCAACCAACGTAGAACGCTCTTGGCCGCCATCAGTGCTTTTGATCCCGAGTCATCAAACCACCTCACGTTTAATCTGGATGATCATCAACTGCGACTCTCCCACCAGCTAGCTTTTTAAATTGATGTTGTTGTTCACAATCAACAAATCCACTGGACTATCCTGGATGAGGGAGCCTCCACCTCTGTCATGTCTCTAGCCTATTGGAAAGGCTTGAAATCACCTACCCTTAACAAGTCCGCTACCATGTTACGCGCCTTCGATGAATGAGGTTTTCATCCTCATGGATTATTACAATCCTTAGCCATTCAGTTGGGCGACAAAACTGTTACCGTTGACGTCGAGGTGGTCAATGCTCCCCTCGATTACAACATACTACTTGGAAGAAGTTGGTTCTATGCCATGACTGTCTTCGCCTTGTTGGTGTTTCAATGTGTACAATTCCCCCATCAAGGCAAAAGTGTTACCATCGATCAGCTTGATTTCTTCACACCCAACGCTCGCATCCCTGCTACCAACAACATTCCTTTTTTGGGAGACCACCCAGTTACATATGAAAGCATTGGTGTTGGCTTATTGAAATATTCTAGCCTCATGGGTACTTTCCCTACACCACTTCCACCTACCTCACATCATATTGCCGCCGTCAATATGATCTCGACTATGCCTTATCAATCCTTGGAATCATCTGACCTTTGGATTGTGCCTAGTCCTTTGGAATTCGATGTGCTCGGTGACACTATGTCACTTAGCCCAGCCGAGGCCCCATACATAGCTATTCAATCTACCTCTCCCCCTTCAAACACTTCACATACATTGGCATTCGATGCCTTTTCGATGCCCTCACAGTTGGATTCCCTATCATCTGTCGTCGATTACATTTTACACATTTTTCCTTCAGATGAATCTATTATGGAAATGCTTAGCATTGAAGATATACCCTGGGATGATAACCATCATTGATCCTCTTTTCTTCTGCTATTAAAAGAAATTCGTGGAGACACACACTCTGTCTTCCCATTTGATGTCACCCATGCTTCGCAATCTCCTATCCTCACAAAAGATACTCTCTTTGAGGGGAACTTGAGTAACATCTCTACTACAATCATGATTGACATTTCAATCAAAGAAGGTGTCGTGGAAAACATCAACCTTGGTGCTAAGTGCACACCCGACGAAGTAGTTTCTTACACCACTTTGTTCAAGGAATTCCACAATTTCTTTTCATGGAGCTATGAGGAAATCCCAGGAATCGACCCTTCAATCGTCGTACACGAAATCAAAACCTACCCTGACGCGAAACTGGTTCGACAAAAACTTCGCCCGGTTCATCCCAAGAAAATCGCATCTATAAAGGAAGAAGTTGAAAAACTTCTAAAATCTAGCTTCATCTATCCCATCCCTTTAACCGAATGGGTCTCTAACCTTGTTCCGGTTGCTAAGAAATAAGGTACCATCCGTGTTTGCGTTCACTATCAAGATCTCAACAAAGCTTGTCCCAAGGACAACTACCCTACGCCCTTCATCGACCAAATCATCGATAATTGTGCAGGGAGCATAATCTTCTCTTTCATGGATGGCTTTTCTGGATATAACCAGATTGAAATCTTACCTGTTGATCAACATAAGACAACCTTCATCTTCCCTTGGGGTACTTTTTCCTACCGAAAGCTACCTTTTGGCCTTAAAAATGCTGGTGCTACTTTCTAGCGAGCCATGTCGTACACTTTTCATGACATCAAACATATAGCAGAACCATATCTCGACATTTACCCGCCCATTCGCTAAATCGATCTGATCACATTGATCATTTACGAGCAATTTTTCTTCGATGTCGGTTCTACCGTATTCGTTTGAACCCACACAAATGCATTTTCACTATCGAATCCGGTCAACTCCTCAGTTTCATTGTCTCCAAAGACGAGATCAGGGTGGATCCCTTAAAGATTAAGGCCATCTTAGACTTACCTCCACCTACCAATTTAACCGAACTCCAGAGTTTGCAAAGCAAAGCAAACTTTCTTCATCGTTTCATCTGCAACTATGCCGAGATCACTAAAGGATTTATGCGGTTACTACAAAAGAACGTCCCTTTCATCTGGGATGATGCCGCTCAACGGTCATTCGATGCTCTCAAGCACGCTTTGAGCCATTCACCTTTGTTACATCCCCCTGAATATACAAAGGATTATATCCTTTACTTGGCCGCTTCTACTTCCAACATTGCGATGGTGTTAGCTCAAGAAGACCCCAATGGCAAAGAACATGTGATTTATTATCTGAGAAATAGTTTATCTGGACCCGAACTCAGATATTCGCATGTTGAGAAACTGGCTCTAGTAGCCGTCATCACTGTCCAAAGGTTCCGCCACTACATCTTATTACGCACTACCACGGTAATCGCAGACTCCAACCCAATGTATCACATCTTGACACGTCAAGTACTTGGGGGAAAATATTCAAAATGGATCGTTATTCTTCAAGAATTCGATCTTGAGTTTACGAAGGCTAAAGCCAAAAAATCCCTGGTGTTTGCCGAGCTCATCTGTGCTCTCCCTCATGCCGATGAAAACATTGAACCTAGATATTCTCTCCCCGATGAATCTCTCTTCCTCATCAACACCTCTGATCCTTGGTACGAAGACATTCTCCTCTACCTTCAAACCCAACGTTTTCAGCCCAACATCTCTCGCGAAGAGCGTCGATGCATTCGTCACCACTCTCGCCGTTATATCATTCTCGGTGACACTTTGTCTCACCGTGGTATTGACACCATCCTTCGGCGATGTCTGATTCACGAGGAAACTGAACGCGTTTTGAATGATTGTCACCTTGGCGCCTATGGCGGTCACCTTTCTGGGATGGCCATAGCCCAAAAAATCCTACGTGCCAGCTACTTTTGGCCCTCAATTTTCAAAGATTGCATCGAGGCTGTCAAAAAATGCCCACCTTGCCAAATATTTAACAAGAAGGCACGTACCCACCCTATGGCGCTGCACCCTATTATAGCCATCGGCCCCTTTGCCAAATGGGGCATCGATTTCATGCAATGTAAGCCTACCTCATCTCGGGGGCACGGTTAGATTATCGTCGCCATCGACTACTTCACCAAATGGGTTGAGCCTATGCCTACCTTCCTGAATCATGGCCATACTACAACTCTATTCCTCTTCAACCACATCATAACTCGTTTTGTGTACCACGTTCCATTGTCACTGACCATGGTGCACACTTCAAAAACCAGATGATGAGCGAGTTAGATGTCAAATTGGGTTTTCTCCATGAAAACTTATCCCCTTACTACCCTCAAGTGAATGGACAAGTTGAGGCTATCGACAAATTCCTAAAAACCATGATCCAATGCATGGTAGGGGAAAACAAAACATCATGGCATTTACAACTGTTCTCTGCTCTCTGGGCCTATCGCACCTCTGTGAAAACTTCAACTGGATTTACTCCTTTATAGTTGGTCTATCGCATTGAAGCCGTCCTACCAATCGAGTGTGAGATTCCATCACTCAAACTGAAAGTAGAACTCCTGCCCCATACCTCTACTGATAAAGAACGATTCTTGTATCTATCCAAACTGGACAAAACCCATCGCGATGTTTCTCTCGCCAATGAGGCACATCATAAACGAATTAAGAGTCAATATGACAAATCCGTCCACCCTTGAACTTTCGCAGAAGGAGACTTAGTCCTCATTTACGACCAAGCTCACGATAAATTGGGGACATGAAAGTTAGAACCTATGTGGCACGGTCCTTACATCGTGAAGCGTGTTCTACACAGAGGGGCTTACGAATTAGTTGATCATGATGGAATTTCCCTGGGAGAGCCCCGAAATGGGCTTTACCTTAAGAAGTACTATGCCTAGATCACCTAGCATTTGTACTTTGTACATTATTGTATCTTAGTTTGGTGTGTCTATTTCTTTCGCGTGCTCGAGTCTTTACCGTTGCCACTCATGACAGTGCCTGTGTTTTCATGCGCAGATGACGTCTTCCTTTCCTATCTTTTTTGGGTTCTTAGATGGCGATAGCTGACATACCCGGAACATTGCTTCAGTGGCTTGGGTTATTTACCAATTTGATGAGGTGGTGAGTTCAGGAGGCATCTGCTTAGGACCGGAAACCAACAATATGGAAGAATATCACGCTATCATTGGACTGTTGACCTAAAAATCCTCCCTAGGTATCTCTCGTATCATTATTTACTTAGACTCCCAACTCGTGGTTTACCAACTCAACCGTATCTACGCTATCCATAGTCCTATCCTGCTACGTCTACACTTACAAGTTCATCGTCTTGAACGAATGTTCGATTACATTGAATACAGACACATTCCAAGAGAACTTAATAGTGTTTCGGATTCATTAGCTAATTATATCATGGATTGGTATCTTACGCACATATAATATTTAAGGAAAGCAAAACTATACATTACATGTAAATTAAAACACATCACAGACATCATCGTGTACAAATCATTGGCATCATAAAAACTCGAAACTGTATATATATATATATATATATATATATATGGCGTGATTGAAATGTTTGTATTACATCAAAAAGTATGTAGAAGAGAAAAATATTGGGTCTTTCCACCGATACAACGTCGCCTGACAAGGCATACAAAAATATGACCACCGGAGAGACTCTAATCTCCCTGCACTACATTGTGTTGTGAGTAACACACCACTGCATCCACTATGCGCCTCAATAGAGAATTGATATTCTCCAGTACTCCTATAGTGTGCCTCTGCAGATGTAAAGGAACTTCCCCCCTTTGCAGAGGAGATATGCCCATCGTAAGGCCTTGGAGGTTTCTCTCAACCTCTCGGAGACCCATCACTCGTACTACTGGATCTGCTGCAACCGGGACACCCCCGCGATGTCCTGGTATTGATGTATCAGCCAGACGCACTGTTCCCTTGTCTGAATGTTGGAAACAATACATCTGTTAAAACTCTTCTACATACCCAAAAAAAAAAAATATACATCAAAAACTTAAAAAACAAAAACTAGACAAGGTGTGGCTCAATCTCTTACCTGAATCATCCCAGTCTTCCCTCGAGGGAAAAATCAAGTCCATGCTCCCACGGAGATCTACCTCAGCATAAGGGAAGTCCTATATCCAAAGGTACTGTCGTCTCAACCAGGCAAAGAAATCGCTAGTGAAATGGAACTCTGACTCTGATACTAGCCTTGGAGACAGACTAGTCCACCTCTCCATCCTAGGTTCATCCACTGGTCGCACCGCCAATGCTATCTAAGGCTGCATTTGGGGGATGCGCTCTAGAAAAAATGAGACCAAAAATGAGCCATAACCAAACTGCTTCTGTCCAGTCTTGCATTGGGAGATTTGTTCCTTCACATTTCAAAGGAACGCTGCACTCCAGATGAACAATGTTGGTTCTAAACACTGAACACCATAATCCACCTATGATATTGATGCCAAATGAGCACTAGTGCTGATTGTCACGCTCGTGATAGCAAACAGTATAGACCGTAGGGGAAAATCTCGAATATCCTTGATAGGGATTCTACCCCCTACCAGCCTTGCTCCAGGGATGTAGTGGCATGCCAGATACATGTCCACTTGTTCAGGTAGCGCCCTTAGTCTGGAGAACAATATGGGGACCCCTCTTTTCGAGAGGTCGGTCAAAAAGTACACATCTTCTAACTCAATGGTTAAAAGTTGTGTGCCGATTCAAAATCCTTTTTCTGCAACATCTCAGAGGCCAATCATATGCTCGAGCAATAAAATCTCTCTCTTCATTTTTTGCAACTTGAAGAATTTGAGCAAACCACAAGCTCGCAAGGTGGCCCGTGTACGAGGAATCTGAAAGGCAGCTAAGTCATCCATCTCATGTTCCCTCTCTTTCCACTCAATCATGGTCGCCGAAGTTATCTACAAAACAAAAAAAATCAAGAAATTCATTATTTCCATGTTTTGGCAATTTCAGAAATTTTCAAAAGCAATTTAAAACATGAAATAAGATGCCCACATCATTTAAAAGTAACCACACACTCTTTATAACCACCACACCCTCTCTTAAGCATTTAACATTCATCAAACAATGATAAAAACATTTAAAAAGATCAAAACAATTTTATGGTTGCGTGGGCATGCGTGGGGGTTTTCTTATGGATTATTTGCTAAAAAAAGACCCATCTAATTGACTTCTAGGGCATTGGCATCTTAACCATCCTTTTTGAGAACGTTTTTGCAAAACAAATCCCATTTTTCATTTATTTTCAAAGAGGCCGATTTGGTTCTAATTGGGGCAACTTAGGGCTTCGTGTTTTAAAATAAATAATGCTATGAAAATGAATACCAAACCATGCAATTGAAAGAGAAAGAGATGGACACCTACCTGGTCTGAACGGTGAGTGAAATGGTCAACCGTAGCTCCGGAAGTGAACAAAACAAGATCCACTTCAAACTGAGAATCTCCACTACTCCAAAATCCTTGCAAAATGAAATGGTAAATGAAATTTCAATGAATTGTTATTTATAAATTTTCATTTTTCATAAGGTATAGTCATTTTTTTGGGTTTCTCTAATGATATAATGGCTTTACTAAACCCTGGTTTGTAGCTTTGGCATCGCAGGTTTCCTGGCAGTCCTGATGGATTATCTACCTTGTCACATTTATGAGCATAGTCTTAGTTCATTCTCGAGCTCGACAATATGAGAACGTAACTGAGTAAACTTTTATTTCTCTTTTGGACCCGTACGGATACGAACACATGAAAAAGGAACCCCCCTGGAGTCTACCTTAAACCCTTTTCAGACTCTCTAAATATGAAAAGATTGTCAAGTGACCTTGCTTCCTTTCACACTCATTAAAAGGTCAGAAAGGGCATCTTTCGAGCGATAGTTTAACCCTTTTTCGGTCTCGTTAGACTACTATACGAAAAATGAACTGAGAGAGTTCTCTTTTAAGTTTTTTTCCAAACTCTATAATCCCGAAAAACCTTCGAGTTTTCTATCTTTGGACTCGTTAAAGCACACATCGACAAACCCATATGGGACTGAACCCTTACTTCTTCCAGTTCGTTAAAAAAGGGAAGAGGAACTTACCGAAGGTGAGTTATATCGAGCATGTGTTATCCTCCTCAAGCTCATTAAATCAAAAATAGGTACTCATCTATCTGGATGGGGGAAAAATTGAAAGGAGCAAGCCAAGCAGTCTCTTGAGAACATCATCTAGCACTTCTTAGAGTCGCCCTTGAACACGACACTTTTTCATTTGCATACATCATAATCCGCTGAACCTCTACACTGAGCCAATCCTTTGAGTTCCTTTCACTCCTTTGGGTCACCCAACGCAAGTCATAGTACCCACTGCATAGTTTTGGTCCATGTCACGTTTTGTTGTCGTGCCTCAGTGTTCAAGGGAAGTATCCGCCTCGAGAGTTAGCCATCCCAAATATCTTGCCTCAAAACCTGTGTCAGTCCATGTCCATTTGATCCACCAATTATATATCTATGTTTGTTTCATGTCGTTGATGGGGGATACATCAAGGCCCTCTCTCGACGAGTCTATTCCTTTCGACTTCAACACATTATCCGGGAATCAGACTTAGAAACTAGTTCGTACTTTGGTACCTGCATGCCTCAATGGAAAGTCTCCTCACATTCAACAGTGGGTTTACATCATTGACCCCTGATCGAATGATTCCATGGATGTTCGACCTCAGCTCATCTATTTTCATTCGCTGGAATGTACTAGGGTACCTTGGGAATAATTGGCATTAATGGTGATCTCCCTCTCACTCATTAACAGTTCACACCATTGACCGGTAATCAAGTGGTTTTTGCCATGTTCGATGTCAGGACATCTATTCCCATGGTCAAATTCGTACCATATTGGGATTGGTAAGAAGACCCTGGGTTGAGTGATCACTTTGATATATGCTTTTCCTAGGCTGCAAAAGAATTTTTGTTGGACAAAGAACACATACACTGTAACATAGATCCACTTTGTATTGGTTGTGGCTATGTCTTGTCATCTCGTAGATCCACTGTGTATTCTTCATGGCTACGATTAGTCCAAGTCATCAGAGTATAGATCCACATTGTATCTTCAATGGCTATACCTTTTTATCAATACAATTATGGATCCGTAGTGTATTTTATGGCGGCCATATCTTCCAGAGTCATAATCACCCAAGCATAGCTATGCCTGCCTTGGGTTTTGAAATATGTCATGATATTTGTTGGATGTTTATGTGTAGCTTCCGTCAGGTTCTCTGAGTCTATACCCTTGTTTGAACGTCTACAAAGTATTTCTGTTATCAGTTCGCATCTTCTAACTTCATACTTTGGGGGGCAATCTGTTACATGTCAAAATTACTCAACTAGATAAGTGTCGGATGTTCCTCTCAATTGTCGTAAGTGTCGCATCTTCCTTACACCTTTCGCAAGTGTCGCAATTTGGTCACAAGTGTCACAAACGATGTTCGAGCATACTGCCATGCCGATGACACTAAGGAGACACTTAAAACATCACATGTTCTTGGTTTGGAGAAGAAGAACTGGTTAACTGGAGTCAAAGAACTCTTAACACTTGAAGAGAGCTCTGAAACAAAGGTTTTGAGGGGGAGTGCTCCCCTATATCAGCCTTAGGAGCATGGGCACTCCCCTACAAGTCTTCAGGGAGCGTTATAACGCTCCCCTGCCCCCTCTGAAGGAGTGCTACTCACCTTGAAGGCATTGGCGCTCCCCTCAAGCTTCTCAGGGAGTGCTACAACGCTCTGATGCCCCTTCTAAGGGAGCGTTGCCTAATCTGAGGCAGTAGTTGGCCCGTTAAGGAGAATAAGGGGAGGATATTTCAATATTAGGAGGAATTTGTCTTCAAATTCTTGGTTTCATCAAGAGATCCCTGATCTGAGAAGGAAGTTCCCTAACTTGTTCTAAAGATAACTCAAGAGGTTAAGCTCCTCTTAACCTATATAAGCAGGCTCTATGATGGTGGAAAGGGGGAAGAACTGCTAGCATGAAACCTATCATCTTAGAGGAAACACATAGTCAGCCAAAAGAGAGTGATCAGTGAAGCTGCTGTTATCCAAGTTGTGGATCTTTCAGGCAAGGGTTAGACGACGAGGACATGACGAAGCTGTCGCATTCGCATCTATGATTGTAAGTACTGTTGTCATTATTCTCATTAATATGACATGCTTGGCCTGTTTCTTTCTAGTTAGTGTATAATGTTACCTGAACTTATCATTAATTGATAGATCTATTTTCAAGCTAATATCAATAGAGTAGGAAGTGGTTGTATCTTGTTTATCTGTAGAACTCAGTGAGGAGCGAAGGATTGGAGCGCAACTCAGAGCATGCAGGGAAAAACGTCGTTAAAAAGGTACTTCTGTAATCCTTCCTTCTCATGTGTTAGTTTAGATATATTTTAAAGGAAGTCAGTGTCCATGTTAAGCATTTTCTGTCTTAGAGTTAGGGTCAAGCTCTTTGAGGCAATTTGCCTGTCCGCAGGGAGATTTTCCTACAACAATGAGGTTCCATAAATGGCCGCACACATAGAGTAAAGGAACAACGAGGGTGTTGGTCCATCGAAAGGATGCGAAGGTAGAGAAAGGTGTACTGAGTGTAATGGCGCCATGCCTCGAGTGAGATGAACTTGAATTGATTAGGCAGTTTGGAGTGAGTGGCACACGGTCATCACATCATCGACACCACAGAGTATCGCTCTTGGCTTCTCTTCTTGATGCATGTGCTGTACTAGCAACCCATCCGTGGGAAAGGGAATAACTACGAAGGAGTACATACACATGGGCAGGACTATTGTTTAGATATTCTTTTCATACAACCATGAAGAAAATACACAAAAATAATAATAACGAGCTGGTGGGCTGAAATTCGGGCTTTGTTCTTCCATGGCCTACAAATTGCACCCAGAGTTCTGCAACATACAATTTGACAATTGGAGTTGTGGACTATTTGATATTTAAGGGCATACGTATGTTACAAATAAGAGTTGCTAGATACCAAATATGTAATTTGATTAAGTAGATATATAGACCATTGTGGTTGTCGGGCTGGCAAGCTGAAAATTGTGCTGCCATAGGTTTGTGGAAAAAATCATAAAAAGACTACCAACACTGAATCAGTTTTCTTTAAAACAAAGTCATGAGAGATTCATTCCGGGTTGTCAGGGTGGTGGGCTGAAAAATGGGCTATTGTTGTTCCATGGCCTACAAATAGCACCGAGAGTTCTACGAAATACAAATTGAGAAGCGGTTTTGAGAACTATTTGAATTTTTTTATCACTGGTTCTCGGGCCGTCGGGCTGAAAATTGGTTTTATGTTGTTCCATGGCCTACAAATAGCACTGAGAGTTCCACGATATACAAATTGACAATTGGTCTTGCGGAGTATTTGAAATTTTGGATCGCAGGTTCTCAGGCTAGGGGGATGAAAATTGGCCTTCTGTTGTTTCGTGGCCTACAAAAATCAAATATGTAATTTTATGAAGTAGATATATAGAGCATGCACGGAAGCTTCATTCCGGGTTGTCAGGATTGCGGGCTGAAAATTGGGATTTTGTTGCTTTGTGGCCTACAAATACCACCAAGAGTTACGCGATATACAAATTGACATGCTGGTTTGAGGACTAGAATTTTTGAATGGCGGGTTCTTGGTCTAGCAAGCTAAAAATTGGGCTTATGTTGTTCCGTGGCCTACAAATAGTCCGTAGAGTTCTGCGATATACAAATTGACAAATGGACTTGTGAACTATTTGAAATTGAAGGCGCTCGTGTCAAACAAGTTTATCATTCCCGAATTAGTTTTCTTTTTTACATATGCTGCTAGAGTAAAAAATAAATAAATAGTACTAACTTCTATTACATAGGCTGGTGGAGAAAAGTATGAAACAAATATGATTCCTGAATTAGTTTTTTTTTTTAAAACAACTTCTCGACTTAGGCATTTTTTGGATCGTGTGTTCTTGGGCTGGGGACCTGAAAAACACACTTTTGTTCTTTCGTTCCTTACAAATAGCACCAAGAGTTCCATGATATACAAATTGAGAATCACACTTGTGGAGTATTTGAATTTTAAGGAGCTCGTGTCCCAAAAATTCAACATTCATCAATTAGTTTTATTTACATAGGTTTTACATACGCTAGTGGAAAAGAGGGAAAAAAGTATAGTACCAGTGTCTATTACATAGGGTGGTGGGTAGAAGAATGAAATAAATAGCATTCCCAAATTAGTTTTCTTTAAAACAGGGGCTCCTCGACACAAGAAATTGAAATTTATGACATTATAGGTTCCTGCAGACCATAAACTATACATAGAAAATACATAATTTTTTAAAGAACACATTTACTTTTATAGATACGAAATATGTACTTTCATAAAGTATGGGGATGACATTTTATAGAACAACAATGGAGCCCTCATTCCATGTCCTACAAAGAGAAGGAAGGGATAGGCGGTGTACAAATTGAGAAGTGGGCTTGCGGACTATTTTAATTTTAAGGGCCTTTGTGACAAACATTGTGCATGACATGTTGCAAAGATACAAGAAATAACAGTCTCTTTACATTTGAGTAGAAAGAAAGTAGTGAACAAAATTTTACGACATTTATATAAAAAATAATAAAACGTGTTACATATTGCTGAAAATTTAAAAATAGCATATATATATATATATATATATATATATATATATATATAAGTGAAATATGATATCTGAAATTTGAGTAAGTGATTTATCTCATAGTCCATTCTGAAAATGAAAAATCTAGGAACACATAAAAGAAAGAGGAAAACTAGCCTTCCCGAATTAGAGCATAGACGAAACCCTCATTCCATACTTAGCCATTTTTTGGATAGCAGGTTCTCGGGTTGGGGACCTGAAAAGTGGGTTTTTGTTGTTCCACGACCTTCAAATAGCACCGAGAGTTATGTGATGTACATGAAATAGGAGTGTGGAAAGAAGTTGGACACACTAGAATGTAATACCTGAAAAGTAGAAATGTGAAGATCAGTTTTTGTCTATAGATTTCTACAAAGAAAAGGAATAATTGGATTGATAAAGAAAGGACTATCACTATACAGTTACAAGGATGGTACGTATAAGTATTTTTTGTGTTTGGTTGATAATGCCTTTCCCTGCTAGTTTTTGTGGGAAACCCACTTCAATAACTGGATTGATACAGAGAGGATTTATGCATTTGCCTATTGGGTTTTGTGGTTGATCCACTTCAAGTTCTCTTCAATATAGCTTCTCAAGGGGGAAACATTGATGTCATTGTGAATTCAAATGTTGAAAAATTAATTTTCTAATTCGCTTAGATCAATTTAAAGTTTACACAGACCTTCATGAATGTCTCCATTTTGTAGCGAATACCCGACTAGCCAGTTGTCCACCTCTTCTTCATGATATTCAACAATTCCGTAAAAAATTTCTAAAGACAAGGCCTTCAAATTATCAACTTCTTGATCAAAATATTGCTTGGTTAATGTGAGTGAGTTGAGGATTAAGTTGGGGTCTTGGAAGATGTTTGTCTTTCCTGTTAAGTCTATTTTTGTGAGATTTGTGAATACTATTTCTTTCTTTGATATTGCTTGCTCACATGATTTCATAATTAGGTACAGGTTCTTCACTTTCTATTTCCAACATGCTTCTAATTGAGTGAGCCTTTTTTTGGACGGGAGATCATGTTGTGTTCTTCTCATCTCTGGCATGTTGTTGAGATGAAAGGAGAAAGGGATGAATGAGTGCACATAGAAAGTTTCTTCATTCTTTAAATCCATCAACAGAAGTAGGAGCAAGTTATGTGCCCTGCTCCCCAGGGAATCCATATTCTGTTATGTTTCTCAGGCCTTAGCAATCAGTTCTATTCTTTTGTTGATATTTTTCTCGACATATCATCTACAGAATGCGAGGACGCCGGAGGACCCTTTTAGATTTGTTGCAAGGGTGCACATAGTTGTAGACATGGATATTTCCAAGGAACTGCCAAGCAATGGCATATGAAACAAAGCTTCCTCTAATTCCTTACTCTGGTTCTTTAGTTTTTCATTTTCGGCTTCAATGACTCCAACAGAATCATGAAGAGCATCTCTGGTTTCCCTATGAAGTTCATAGATTTTAGATGCGTGCATATTGGCAAGGTCACGTTCTGAAAGATGTTTTCTCTTATTATTTTTTACATCTCTTTTTTCAATGATTAATTTTTTTTATTCAGTTTCAAAAATAACACTCTAGAATACGAAGGATTCATCTTCATCAAAAATGTCGGTACCAACCATGTCCATTGAGCAGGCATGCTGAATTGTGTGTGAGGGCTGATCAAGGTTGCATAATATGCTTTCCATATCAACGTCAAGATCCATGTTTTGACGGTAAAATTTGGGTTCCTTTGCCTCCCGTACAATTTTTTTTATGTTCTTCTGAATGAGAAGCTCTTGAGGAAGATGTGAACTGTGTCTCTACAAAAATGTTCTGCAGCTACTAGTAGTACTTTATCAAAAGGTTAGTTGGCTCCATACGCTGTTTGAAATGAGGAAATGGAGGGGACAATATAACCCCCCGCAAACATTGCTTCAATGAGTGTGAATGGAAAATCTCCTCATTAATGACAATATCTATGCATGTTGTATGGTGACCTGTTATAAGTAAAATGTAGTTATTGCAAACTTAGAAGTGTGAAGGTGAGGGTTACAACCAACAACAGTTAAGGATAGGAGGTTTGGTGAAGGAACCAAGCTGGAGGCATGTGAATGACATTGCATGGTATTTGAAATTAACACTGGGAAGTGATTGGAGGTTTCATGAATGAAGAAAGATGGCGACGTGTGAATGACATTCCATGGCATTTGAAATTAAAACTGGGAAGGGAGAAGAAAATGCTTTGCAAAAATGGCATTAATGGAAAAACTTCTCATGCCTTGCGCGCATTAATGACATCTTAGATGGTAGTTGCACGATGACCTGTTAACATTAAATATTTAGAAAGAAGACACACACACACATATAAACAATATTTTTTATCATGCACACGTGCGAAGGTAACAACCACGAGGAAGATCAAGCAAGGAAGGAATGGCCAAGTCTAAAAGTGCATGGTTCAAGATCGTGGTTCTCGGGCGGGAGACTTTAAAAGAAGGCCTCTATTGTTCAGTGTTCTACAAGTAGCACACAAATTTCCGTGATATACAAATTGAGAAGAAAACTTGCGGGCTAGCCGAGATTTGATAGACCGTATACAGTTTCTGGATCGCAGGTTCTCAGGAAAGTGAGGTAAAAAATGACGCTCTATTGTTCAGTGCCTTGCAAATATCTTATTATAATAAATTGAGAAGTGTATTTGCAAGGTGACCGACTTAGCATTCTACTCCAGGGCTAGTGGGCTCCCAGAAACGAGCAATACATATTTGTGGGTTGTACATTGGGATGATTTCCACCATATAGATATTGGGTTCTTGGGATGGAGGGTTCAAAATTGCCTAAGCAAAGAAAAGGGATCTGTCCAACTCGCACTGCACATTTCATAATTCATGTGCAACACCAAGTCTGGTATTACCAGACAAGTGTGAGTAGAAATGAGGCAAAAGTAAATATGTGCCTTTATAAAGTATGGACATGATATTTTATAGATCATGTATTGATATCACATTCCATACTTGTGGGTTCTCGGATGGGAGGGGTCAAAAAATATGCCTCTATTGTTCTATGTTTTACAAATAGCACATACAGTTCTGCGATATACAAATTGACAAACAGACTTGTCGGGTGGTTGAGAATTTATAGAGCATGTTCAATTTGTGCATCGCGCATTGTCAAGTTGGCGGGGTTAGAAACAAGTCTCTATTGTTCAGTGCCATACAAATTGCTTATGATGCACAGATCCCTTATTCCATACTTAGCCGCTTATTTGGATCGCACACTTGCGAGCTGCACACTGTGCCTCTAATGTTTTGTGTCCCACGAATAGAAATTATAGTATAGCGATATACATATCGACAAATGGAATTGTGGGTTGGCTGTCTCAACATTGCAGTTGTGCTAGATGGAAAACATGCAACGTAGTGGCTTATCAGTGCAAGAAAAAAAAAAAAAAATGCATACCTGCAAACAAGTTTGACAAATTCAAAGAAAGTAAAGGAAAAAATGTTTACTGTGGAATAGAGGCAGAAAAAGAATGCACCTTTGCATTGATTCGTGTACATCTATGGGTAGGAGTTCTTTGCGCCTTCTAGTTTCCCCTTCTGTTTCTGTCAACAGAAGTAAAAAACAAAAGGGATATGAACATAAACTCATATGTTAAGAAAAAGGCAAGCACTATGTACATATATACAAAAAAATAATTGAATAAGATGAATAGTCACAAATAGTTTTTTTGAGGATGTACCTTATTTTTTCTTTTTTTGCACAATGTATATTTTATAATTAGAATAGAATATTTTTTGTATGCTCACCATAACGCTATGTGTAGAAATTAGGGATACATATATGCTTTGAAACATAGAAATATGAGTTTGAAATAAGTTTGATGTATATGTCATAATTCAGGTGCAATACCAATTGTATCATGATCAAACCAATATGTGTCTAAGACAAACATATTGTATTGAGAAATGGGCACATTGGACAAGACATGGTCAATAAGTGCGATTTGTAGATGGGATGTGTTGTTCAGAAGAAACCGTAGACTGTATTTGCACATGTAGTTTTGCAATTCTTTTGTTCTGCCAACATTTTATAGCATGTCAATATTGAAGTCTCCTACAAGTACATTGGATCCATTCACATGGAAATGGTCCAATGCATTGGAAATAAAATTTACTATGTTGGAGAATGCTGCATGGGGAGCAACCTACAGATTTAGTATTGCAAGTTCTATTCCATGGGAAAAAAATTTGGCAAGCACCAGTTCAACATTCTTTTCTTCGATATGTATGTGGTCCAAAATTGGTACATCTTTTTTCACCAATATCATCACCCCATGTGTAATGTAACTTGATATGAAATTGTGATTTGGTATTTTTTGGTTCTGTATGCATAATGCCATGTGTGTTTCCTGGAAGCACAGAATATTGGATTGCATTAAATGATATTCATTCAGTATATCATCCATGTGGCATAGACCCCCAACCATCTGTCCGAGATATGCACAGGATCATACTAAATTCTCCTCGAGCTGAAGTGTAAGCGCCTTTCGTGACTTGTGTTATCATGAGTTTGTGAGTCAAAGACCCTCGAC
Source organism: Picea engelmannii (assembly GCA_009831015.1). Taxonomy (NCBI): domain Eukaryota; kingdom Viridiplantae; phylum Streptophyta; class Pinopsida; order Pinales; family Pinaceae; genus Picea; species Picea engelmannii. The sequence continues at coordinate 141,722 of ML799779.1, forward strand.
TCAAAATCTCCGATACTCGAGATACGATATGAGTATGGCTCCTTCCTCACTAGCGCCTCTACAAGAGACCACCATCTAGGGCCTAACTCCAGCATCCCTCGCAACTCACAACTTTGTGAGTTGGAGTGTTGAGCCCTTGTGCTGCTCTTTTGAAAATCCCCGAGACATGATAAGTCAACAATGGGTTGACTCCTTCCTAGGCGACATGTGTCCTCCACCTGTCACCCACTTCCACCTTTCTATGGGCGCTTATTGTTACGCCACCTGTCAACCATGTGGCCCCACCTATCGGATGTGCTACATATTCGTACTATCCCTTGGCCCTCGGCACTTCATGACTTCGGATTCAAAAATAAATTGTTTCAAACCTTGAACCCCCGATACACAATACCCACGAAGCTTATGATCCAACGGTTCTCCTGTGACTTGGACCCAATGGTCTAGATCTCCTTCCCTGCTCCTCGCAACTTGGGATTTTGTGAAACCAAAGAATTTGATCTGCCCTCCAAACTCATGAACCCCAAGTTTGCGAAATGATCCAACGACGTGGGTCGAAATGAGATCAATGGCTCATATTGACCCTGATCAATGGTTCACATTGATTCTTGATATTAGGGTGGTGATTTCATCCAAATCCTAACCACCTTACAGCTCCACTAGATTCTACAGTCCTCGCAATTTCATGAGCTCTCCACAAAGAATTCAGACCACCTGATTCACTCCTCAATGACTTTTTCCCAATGACTGAGTGTTCTCCCTCCTGAACTTAATTTCTATGTGATGGTTTCGATCTTTGTCTCCCTTTGAACACTTCAAAGGCATTATCTCTCCTGATTTTTCACTTGCAAACTCGAGCCTTCCAAAAGGGTTCCTGCTCGCACTCCTTGCGGAAAACTTTGAAATAACCTTTGGTTATTTGAGTCTTCGACCCTATGGACTCTTTGCAACAGTAGTCCTTCAACTTTCCCCTTGGTTGATAAGTTCTAATATTCTACCAGCCTGCACACACCTTGCACAACTCTGTACTTCACCTGCACTTCTGTTGGTTATGAGAACAACGATATCTCTCCTGATCTTTCTAAGATAAAAATCAGACCCTCATCAACGAACACCTTGTAGACGTTAATTGTACTCCTTGTATGAATTCTCAGGGAGAGAAACAATTGAAACTCATTCTTATTCTCTTTCTAACTTCATACATTCAACATGAAATCATAAACACAACACAACATTGAAATAAATGCATAACAGAGAAACAAATCAACTGTAATCATACCATTTAACTAATGTAAACATTAAGCACCATAACACCATGAAAATCGATTCAAAGTTTCATATATTAACTCAAGCGCTCCTGTACATGGGTTCTTCTCTATAGCTCTTTGTTATAGCTCTCCATCTTATGAATTCTGAATGATCATCTTAATGTTTTCATGATACAAGGGTGAGGGTGTCTATATCCATTTTACCTCCTACGCTTCCAAACTATCTAATCTAATATTCATATCTACCGACTTTACATTAACAGACTTAAATGCCTATTACATCTGGAAAATGAGAATAATTTCTCCAGATCTGTTCATATTTCCAAGACATAAATGTAAGTACGCTTCTCCTAGCTATTACATTAATGCTTCAGATTTCAAAATTCAAAATGTTTTCATAAAAACGTATCATTTTTCATCCGGACATTCAGCTATTCCTTTGGCTAGGCACATGCTTTGGCTTTGTACGATGCTCCTATATCATACTCCCTTGCTTGAAAATTTTCATGAACTCCTGTTCATGAGCACTTGCACGATCTGTCCATGCTTTTGAATTTTTGTTTCATCCTCCCAACTAGCATCTTCAACTAGATGTCCTTTCCACTCAACCAAGTATTCAAAATACTCTTTCCTTCTGGTCTTTCTACTAATCCTCTTGTCAATTATGCCTTCCATCTGTGTCTTTTTAGCTACAAGAATTTTTTTGTCCATTGGAATTCTTCTTTCTCATCCTCTGCTCCTGCTTCTTTAGCTCTGTAATGGTACAAATCCACAATATTAAATATCAGTGAGATTCCGACCCCATTGGGTAATTCAATCTCATATGTGTTTTCCCCAAATTTCCTTACGACCTTGCACAATCCAATCTTTTTCATCTTCAGCTTATTCCATGTTACCCTTGGGAACCTTTCCTTCCTCAGATGCATAAGAATCAAATCACCATCTTCAAATTAAAGTTCTCGCCTATGTTGATCTGCTCTACACTTGTATTCCTGACTTTAATTATGCAGTCGCTCCTTGATTCAGCTGTGAAGATCCTTCATTCTTTCTGCAAAGTCCTCTTCACTAACACTCCTGAATTCGGCTTGTTCTGCATATTTTAGTTAGGAAACTCCCCTTGGTTGCATTCCATATACAATCTGGAATGGACTCTTCCCTGTGCTTCTATTTAGTGAATAATTGTAAGTGAATTCCGCCTATGCTAGAATGTGATCCCATTGACTGTGGTTTTCAGTCACTAAGCTCCTTAGGAAATCTCCCAAGCTCCTCTTTACAACCTCTGTCTGTCCATCCATCTAAGGATGATATGTTGATCTAAAAGACAAACTTGTCCTCAACTTCTTCCATAAGGTCCTCTAGAAATGTCCCACAAACCTAGTATCTCGATCAGAAATGATACTTTTTGGTAAACCATCAAGTGTGACAACTTCATTGAAAAACAAGTTCGCAATATGAGTTGCATCGTTGGTTTTCTGACATGGTATGAAATGTGCCATTTTTGAAAATCTGTAGACTACCACAAATATTGAATGATATCCTCTATGTTTCCTTGGCAGTCCTAATATAAAATCCATGCTCACTGCATCTAATGGCCTTTCATATATGGGTAATGGTTGGTATAACCATGTGTTCTGCCTTTTTCCTTTTGTGTGCTAACAAATTCTGCACTTGTCCACAAATTTCTTGACATATGTCCTCATCCCTGGCCAAAAATATGAACCATTCAACTTTGAGAACGTCTTGTCATGACTGAAATGTCCGACCAATCCTCCACTGTGTTTTTCCTTCAGCAAATTCTCCCTCATGGAACATTTTGGAATACATAGTTGATTTCCCTTGAACAATAATCCATCCTGGATCATGTATTCAGTCCATTGGCTTCTATCCCTGAGAATTGGATTCACAGATGCCTCATATGTTTCCTTGAAGTCTAGATCATCTCTGTACATTTCTTTGAGGTTATCAAAACCCAAAGTCTTGAATCTAAATTCTTGCATAAACAAACATTTCCTGCTCAAAGCATCATCAAATTTGTTAGCATTTCCAGAAATATGCTTACTCACAAAAGTAAAATTATGCATGTATTCAACCCATTTAGCATGTTTTTGGTTCAACTTGTCCTGTCGAGTCACAAATTGCAAAGCGTGATTATTGTTGTACAAAACAAACTCATTCGAAACCAAATAGTGTCTCCATTTGTTCAGTGCTTGTATGACTGCATATAATTCTTTGTCATATGTGGAGTACTTAATCTTCGCTTCATTCAGTTTTTCACTGAAATATGTGATTGGCCTGTCATATTGGCTTAAGACCACTCCAATTGCAAATCCACTCGCATCACACTTGACCTAGAATGTCTTGTTGAAATCTAGAAAAACCAGAATTGGTTGCTTAGTGATCTTCTTCTTCAGCAGATTGAATCTCTTCTCTGCTTCCTCTATCCAATGATAAGATTTATGTATTTTCTTCACCGTATCCATCATCGGTGCACTAATTCCACTGAATTTTCAAATGAATTTCCAGTAGAAGCTAGCCAAACCATGGAAGCTTCATACTTCAAATACACTCTTCAGCGATGGCCAATCTTTAATCACCTTTATCTTTTCCGGATCCATTTTCAGTTCATTTGCAGAGATAACAAAACCCAAATAAATGAGTTATGTTCTCATGAATGACGATTTCTTCATATTGATCAACAATTTATCTTGCTGTAATCTTCTCATTACTGCAACTAAATGCTTTAAGTGTTCTGCTTCTGTTTTGCTGAAAATCATAATATTGTCAAGATATACAACGATGAATTTCCCTATGAAATCCTTCAGGACTTCATTCATCAACCTCATGAAATTAATGGGAGAATTCATTAAGCCAAATGGAATGAAAATCCATTCATACAGCCCCTCATTCGTCTTGAATGTTGTCTTCCATTCATCACCTTCTCTCATTCTAATCTGATGATATCCACTTTTCAAATCAATCTTTGAAAAAAATCTTGCTCCACTCAAGCAATCCATCAAGTCGTCCATTCTTGGCAATGGAAACTTGTATCTGATGGTAATTTTATTGATTTCCCTTGAGTCTGTACACATTCTCCAGCCTCCATATTTCTTTGGGATGAGCACTGTTGGAACAACACATGGACTCAAGCTTTCCCGAATCAATCCTTTGTCCATTAAGTCCTGGACCTGTCTCTTAACTTCTTCATTTTCCTATGGTGTCAATCTATATGTGGCTTTGTTTGGTAATCTAGATCCAGGTATAAGATCGATATGATGGCTTATACTTCTAATAGGTGGCAACGAACAAGGTAGTTCGTCCACCATTATATCAGCAAATTCTTCCAGCAACTCCTGAATTTCTTCTGGTAGATCATCTATTCTCGTACTGGTTAAAACAATTTTGGGCTTCCTAACCATAATAAATTGTGTGTCTTCCTTATTCTTAACCTCATTAAGAAGTTCCTTCCCACTCATGATAAGTATAGTGTTGCTCATTTATGCTTTCACCTCTTTATCCTTAATTGGCAGCAACATGTGCATCCTACCATTTTTCTCCAGGGTGTACGTGTTCTTTCTCCCATATTGAACCATGTTTCTATCATATTGCCATGGTATACCCATCAATAGATGACAAACATCCATGGGAATGACATCAAATAATATTTCATCTTTATATCCTCCTATTTGAAACTCAACTAAACATTGTTTAGTGACATTTACCTGATGTCCTTTTTGTAGCCACGAAACTCTATATGGGCTTGGATGTACAACAGTCTCCAGCTCCATCTTTTCTACCATCTCTGTAGATACAAGATTGTATGTGCTACCACTGTCCACTATGACCTTGCATACTCTATCCTTAGTTTTGCAAGCAGTCCTAAACAAATTGTTTCTTTGGGCTGGGTTCTCTACCTCCTTCTTCAGCTTTAAGAGACTTTCCTCATCATCAAAGATCTTCCGCCCTCAACATCTTTTTCCTCAACATTCTATCCTTGAGCTTCGAAAATGTGAGTTTCACCACCATATTTCTTCTTATATGGACACTCATAGGATTTATGTTCGATTTTTCCACAGACGAAGCATTTCACTTTACCTCTTCTACCTCCTCCTCTTCCTCTGGCTTGAGGAAAAGTATTTCTATTAGCATATCACCTTCCCTATGAGTTTCCTCCTCTCTTAGGTTGAGTTTGAGGTTTCCTCTCCTCTTCCTTAGGTTTCTCAGTTCTATCTTGGGCAATTATCTTGCCTCTGCTTTGAGTTCTACCTCGGCCTCTTTGACTTTTCTTCTGGCTTAGCTTCTCTTCAACTTTCAGAGCCATTTGATAATAATCTTAGACATTTCGAATGGTCGTCATGCTCATATCATCTTGAATGTCATATCGCAAACCATTCATGTACCTAGTAACTTTTTCATCATCACTTTCCTAATGACCTACTCTAATGTTTATCCTATATAATTCTTCAATGTATTCTTTCACTGACATCAACTTCTATCTCAAGTTCTGCATCTTCCAAAACAGAGTAATTTGAGAATCCCTGGGTATGAATTTGGCTTTCATTTTTGCAACCATTCTATCCCATCTTTTGATTTTTTGCTTTCTCTTGCAGTGTCTATCAGCCTGTAGTTCATATGCAAGATACCAGATATATAAAATATGCATAACAGTAATGAAATGCTAGAAATGACAGAATAACAGTAAAATATCCAGCATAATCTTCACAATACACAGAAATGATAGACGAAATAGCAATAGAAATAGCACTTTGAATTAGATAGCAATGTTCACAAGCCTCTTCGAGGTGGAAAACTCCAGTCGAGCAGTGCTCTGTTACAATAATATCCAAGCTAGGTTTTTTCATACCCTCGACCCTTATTTATACTAACTATGTCTATTAAGAGAAGCATCTAGAGGAAGATCCTTCTAGAAGCGGAAGCTTCTATTAGGTCTTC
>ML799779.1:162966-190185 GCA_009831015.1 Picea engelmannii
TTGAAACATGATTGGTATATACTTGGTACATGTTTGGATGCACTTGTTTATGGTACAGGTTGATTACAGGTTGTTTGGCACAGGTTGGTGCATGGTTGATGCTCTTGTTTATGGTACAGATTGATATCTGTTGAGGATTGTTGACCCATATCAGTTGGTGCTGAGAATGCAAGATGATTCTTTCATATAGAGCTGGTTCTCTTGTAGAGTTGTACTCTATTCAGTTGTTGCTGATAAACCCCAAGGATTGTAGTTTGTAATAAAAAGAAAATTGTACATACATCTTGTGTTCTTTGTGTTCATTGTGGTGATGACTTGTTGATGATATATTGCTGATATATGTTGCTGATATGTGATCACATTTAACTAGTTATAAATGACAACAATGGGTAATGAATAAATGTTGAATGCTAATTGATGAGTTTTTGTGCAAGAGGGAAGTTTTGGGAAAAAGAGCCCCAGACTCATTCACCCCCCCTCTAAGTGTGGTAGTGTGTCCAACACTGAGGGCATCATCATCATGGAACAAGATGCAATATGGATTGTCAGATGCAACTTTGTTGAATAGTAGATATCTTGTTTTTCTTGTCAATGACCATATGCCAACTGATATATCCAGTCACTTAGACAACCACTTAATACAGAATGTATGTCCCCAAGGTCCCCTCTGATGTGTAGGTAGAACTAGATATGTAGACAAACACATCTTTGAAAAACATGTAGCCACATCATGTATTTCATGCAACTATCGAAGAAAATCAAATTCCAGTTCGTATTCATAGGACTACAAAGCCACAACATCGCCATTTTTAAAACAGGCCAAGAAATAATCTATCAATCTATTGCACAGCTTGGTCGACGAATACCGAAAATGTAATAGAGCCTGGAATGTATCAAAAAGGCCATCCCCAACAGTATATGAGAATGCATCCAATCTAAAAGGCCATTCTTATGAAAAACCACATCAATGTTGTCATGTACAATGGACTGTGAATCTTTTCCATATGAGTCAACATATATTACCTCTTTCATATTTTCAACTGTCATTTTGAAGATGTTTGCTAGATACTTTTAGTTTCTATCAAAACATAGACAAACACAGGCAAACAATAAAAACTACCAAAATAAAAAAGAAAAGAAAAATAGCACACCAATCCCCGTATGTATCTTTAAACCTTATTATTCTCAAATTGAATCCCCCTAGTTCCCATAGAAGATGAGAAGAAAATAGACCAGCACTGGAAACTGAACCAAACAGAAGAAAGACCGCAAAAAAATAAAACCATAACTTAACTCAGCAAAAAGAAAATAGGCAGACGCAGTTTTTCGGCCCACAGAATAGAAGCATACACTGCGTCTACACCCCGCCCGATGGTTCCATCTTTTGGTATCTCCCAACCACTTTTTGTAAAGGCCTCTTCATTGCAAGTTTTGGAAAAACTATGGATGCAACATCCGCCATATGAAGACACATTGTTTCCAGGAACATAAACTACGAGAACAGACAAAAATAGTCTATAATAGAATATTGAAAATCAACAAGAATAGGGAAACTTACCCATCAACAAAGGATGAGAAGACCTCAATGCCCAAAAAATTACAAACTGCAACAACAGGTCCAACAACTTGAAAAGTTGAAGAACAACAAACCAGTGAACAACCACGAAGAGCTCGAACTACAAGTGGAGGACCTCAACTTTGCAAAGTTGAATCAAACAAGAACCAAAATCATCGAACAAAAAAACGAACAAGGATGGAGCACAAGAGAAGGGATGTCGGCCTTGAAAAAAATTGTATTTCAAGGCATATGTACAATAAACATTTAAGAATAGCAGAGCTCTAAACAATTAAGACAGTAAGGACCATCGAAGGGCGTAGGCTTGTGAAAAAATTTAAGAAAAGATGCAATGTGGCAGGACTGTTCTCTCGAAGCATGCAACAATAAAGCATAAATCAAACATAGCAATATCATGGAGAATGTATTCAACCCAACAAAAAATTCTAAGGGGAAACATTTGAACTTATGCTAGCATCAATCCACATCCCATGAATGCATAACAAAATTTATGATTCAAAAAGACCATATACTACCAAATAATTTGGAAATGCAAACACATTTTACATTGGGAATAGCAAAGGCAGCAATAAGACCTCCAATCTATTGTCCAATCAGATCTTGACAAACATGATACTTTTTATTATATAAAAATCAATATTTTCACTTCCCTTGTTCCAACAATAGACAATAGTGAAATATATCTGTTCAATGCACAAACTAATGGTAGGTCAACGATTTATCGATCGCTAGAGTCCCTCTATGCCTACAGTAGGGACTAATAACAACAAAATTATTGATTAAGAGTGAATATCTCTCAACTAACGACAATGATGATATAAACCTAAAATTATGGAATCACTACCATTGATGTATACTCATATATATTATAGTCATCATCACAACAAGAAAACCCATCTCTTACAACCACAAATTAGCAATGCCTACATCAAGTGGTCTTAAAATTGTAGAAATCTATGTTGCCCTTACTAGAAATGGGTTATTTAACCATCTATGGAAAGATAAATGACTTATTTGGCCATTAAGTTTAAAAAATTATAGAAATTCTCATGTTCATAACAATAATGAAGTGGGGCCAAAACAAAGAAAGGGACAAAAATGAAGCTAAATATGACTTTCCATGTCTACATAGTGTTAATTGTGGTAGTTTTGATTGCAAACAAAAACTATTAATTTGTAAATAATCCAATCTAATTTCTTAGATGAGTTTGCACAACATATACAAATAATTATTGAAATAATTACCTCTTCCCACTACATTGTCTGATCCCCGACCCACCCCTTCAAGTACTGAAATAAATAAATCCCCAAAATGTCCACTTCAATAGAATACATTTAAACCACCATCATACTTAGCATCTAACAAAAATTGCATATGTGTTTGGCCTAATTAATAGGTTGGAGCCCATACTATATGTCCCCCAAAGGATATGACAATAACGATAATTAAAATTGTATAAATATTATAGTATTTTCGCATTTATTGTAAATGATACAACATTTATTGTAATTCATAATCTTAACTTGTGGTATTTAATTGTAAGTGAGATAATGGATATATCATGCAATTTGTGAATTTAGTGTGTACAATGTAAGCAAACAACGTGATTTTGACTAGCTTCCCTCCAAAATTTAAGTTTTTGTTTATAAGATTTTTGCATATAGAAAAGGGTAAAGGATGAGTTAACTAGTGGAAAAACTAGATAGGCATTTCCACACATGTTGAACACCCTAAGTAGTTTCCCACACAAATAAATCAAAGATTATTACCGTAGTTTATTCCATGGTAAAAAAACTTCAAGGGGGAAACTATCCAGGGCCCAACCAATGTAGCCACTTGGGGCAATATATTAATGCAAAAGAAAATAAATTTTACTTATGAGTTTCTCACAATGGATCATGACCAAATGACCACTATAGAATTTGAATGTTGAATCACATTGACCAACAGATTACATAACTACATATTCATATTAGTGCATACTAAGAAAACATACTAAAGAACAAAAATTCCACCTTAAGCCTTTGAAATTTTAGTGACATGGGTTATTTTAAAATAGGCCAAACATCTTACGGGTAAAGTTTTATACTTACAATTCTCATCAGTAAAATGGAACTATATCTTTCTACACTTTTTTTACCAAATTTATATATGTAAGTTTGGAAACAATTCTTACCAAATTTATAAAAAGAAAAAATAGAGTTAAGTTTGTCCACTTAATATTTTTTGAAAAATTAAAGAAGTTAAAGAAGTTAGAATTGTACACTTATTAACTTTAAAAAAAATAAGTCAAGTCTCCTTCTGCTATATTGTTGATATTATTGGGCCTCACTTGATGTCCCCACCTAGTTAGGACCCATGATTAGGCCTAAAGGTTTACAGATCACCAATAATTTTAACAACTTTAAAAAATGTAATTGTCCACTTATTAACTTAAATTCTCATCAATAAAATGAAATTATAGCTTTCTAAATTTCTTTTATGAAATTTATATATATAACTTTGGACAAAAGTCTTAAGAAATTTTTATAAAGAAAAAATAGATTTAAGTTTGTCTACTTGTTAATTTTTTAAAAAATTAAAGAAGTTGGAATTTTCCATTTATTAAATTTAAAAAAACTATGTCTCTATGTCAAGTCCCCCTTGGGCTATATTGTTGAGACTATTGGACCTCACTATATGTCCCCACTTAGTTAGTCCCTATCATTAGGACTGGATTTTAAGAAATTGCAAGGTAACCTACAAACCAACTTGAGGCTGGATTCAAACCCTTCCAAACAGAGAGGGCTCTCTCAAACATGTAAATACTGAAAATACTCAAAACATCTTTGGCAATGAGCACACAAAGGTCATATTTTGCAATAGGATATATTTTGTTTTAGTTTTTATAAAGGTTGGTAGGACAAACAAGAGGAAGAAAACATTGGGAAATGGCATCAAATCCGAAGATATACTATGAATATTAATACAACTAGTGTACTCCTGAGGGAACATAGGCAAAGTAAGCATATCCTTCAACAATAAATAGTATTTAGATGATGGAAAAATAGAAAAGAGAAAATCCCATTACAAATGAGATCATCAAATAACGATGAATTCTCAATTGGAACTTTAGAAGAAATATCATAAGGATGACTACAATGAACAAAGCACTTAACAAAGAGTGAATATTGGACCTGTAATCATTAAACAAAACAACTGAATTAACCATATGAAAGGAGCATCTATCAAGAATGAATTCCAATCATGTACTCTTAGCTATGCTTAGAATAAATAACACAAGTGAAATGAATGTGAACTAGAGGAAAACACATTGAAGAATACACCATGAAGTATCTCGGCTATCAGAGAGATTTGTACTACTGTATCAATTCATAAGTACATTCTGAGAAATTTCATGAAGTCCCTTTGCCTTCTTGGCTGAAAGTACCCCCCTTTATCTACTCTTATACAATGAAATATATAGCACTAAAGGTCCATTCCAAATCACAATTTCTAACTACAACCCCTTTCCCAAAATAGAAACAATTACAAATAGAACATGACATGGTTTAACTTATCTCCTACTTTTCAAGAGAAACAATAGGCTACAAAAAGCCATCTGTAATTCTAAAACTGTAACAGCTATGTAAAATATGAGAACGGATTTTGTATATAATATTTTTTTGATGAAAAACCTCTCTCAATTTCTTGAAATTCATATCCATATGGCAGGAATACGTGTCACAAAAATATGTCTCAAACAGGAAATCATAACTTAAATATATTGATCCAAGATTCCTTCGAATCTCCCAATCTGTGACACCTGTGTGAAAAATGAACAAGGTTAATGTTCTTGGGTCCGTTCTTGAAAATAATCTCCTTTGAATTTTTAAAATTCTTTCTAGTTCATTCGTAAATCATCTTGTAATTCTCAACTGCCACGGAAACTGACTCCCACATCCTCTTGGAAATGTCACTTGTTCTTTTTTTCAAATCTAATTTTATTTATCCATATTCCCCTTAAATATTTGGGAATAATATATTGGAATAAATCAAGGTTACAGGTAAATTCAACACACAATGTCAACATCCCAGTGAGCATAAGTTAACTTAAATTGATAGAAAATAGTGATTTTTTCTTAGAAAATTGGTATTTTTGGGGTCATTATATTGCAGTCCATTTTCGAAGGCCTAAACAAAATGGTTTGGAATTCTAATTTGTACCAAATTGAATTTCCTTCGAGGACATAAATGTTTTTCATATACATTAATATATCTCAGAGACATATTTCTAACGATATAAAATATTAATCAAATGGAGCATGTATGAGACAGTTACAGACTAAACTATGGAGGGTAATTTTTGGGTACTAGTTCACTCCAAAGTCCATAACTTCCTGATCCATAATCGAATTGGGGCACAATATAAGTCTACGTAAATGTATTGAGCCATATAATAGATCCATGGAGTTAAATTAATATTCTAGGGACCTAAAAATGCATAAGAGGATATAGAAGGCACATGTCACATTCATTGCTAGAAAGATAAATTAGTTTCAAACTTCAAGAGACTGTATCTAGAATCTTGGAGCTTGGATGAAAGTGAAACCAGGTTATATTTTCCAAAATATGGCCAAGAAAGAAACCAATTGAGATCATATTAAAAATATAAAAGAGTAGGTGCAAATATGCATGGGTAGAACTAAAAGTTGCATCTAGATGAAGGGGGTGTAGAAGGAGTGAATGTGTACTATTAAACGACCATAACTTTATGCTCATGACTCAGAATTGAGAAAGAAAGAATTCATTGGAAAGGTATTGGATAGAGGAGTTCAAATGTTCACCCATAAATGTGAATAGGACATTCATATTCACAATAAACCATAAATATTATATCTGGTGTATTTTAAGGGCATAATGGTGCATGAATTGATATATTTGTTAAAATTATTATAGTCTAAAATATCATATTTCCCAAACATTTTGAAAAGTTAAGATAAAATAGATCAGAACAAGATGAACATAGGGACCAAAGGCATGGAAGAGGCATAGATAACCTATAGTCATGAAGATGAATTTATAGGGTTGTGTGTCGGCATGGGTAATGAAGGGATATAATATAATGGGCATAGTGAATGCTAGAAGGAGAGAATGAATTTGGTGGAGACCATAAATATTATGCAAAGAGATGTTTATATTTATAAATTTCATATTGAGAGGATTATGAAATACAAGGAGAAACCATATGGATTTAACATCAAGTTGTTGTAGAGATTGGACATAATAGAAAAGAAAATGGACAAGGAGACATAATGAAGCAAATCAAGGAGCCTTAGGCCTCATGATAAAATAAGAGAGTCTAGATGTGTTGATAGGAATCACTGTGAATAACCAAGAAATTCATTTAGGAGAGCACAAAATATTTTAATTCCATCTCATGGAGTGGATGGACTACAAGGAGAAATTAATAAAATTAATCCCCATACCTTTGATGGTGAGAAAAATAAAGATGAGGATGAAAATACTTGGTTTTTGGGAATGAGGAAGTATTTTCAATTGCACAAGTATTCCTCACAAGAAGAAGGAATAATTTCCATATGCCATCTCAAGGGAAAAACATCAATCTAGTGGACCATTTTGTACAAGTACAACACATTGATGAGAAGAGGGTTACTTGGAAGGAGTTAAAAATGTATTTCCAAAAGAAGTTCTTAATCAAGTGTTGCTATTATACAAATATGAATGATTTATTTGAACTCAAGCCTGAAAGTATTACTATGGATCAATATGAAAGTAAATTCTTAGATCTTCTAAAATATATTGACTTCATCAAGGATGAACAAATTAATATTCAAAGGTAACTTAGTAGGATGCCATCAATTTTCATTGATAAGATATAATATAATGATCCCAATACATTGGATGAAACCATAAGAAGATATAAATGCCTCTATGGTCAACATAGAGGAAGAAAAAATTTCTAAAAGGATTGAGAATAGAAGAGAAATGTAAGATGGAGTAGAGGAAGAAGGGAACTAAGCCACCATTCTTCATAAATAATTATCAGGGACAACGAACATGCAAGGAGGCCATCATGATGGAAACAATGGCGAAAATAATAAGGCATGGTCCCACTAATTGTTGGGTTTTTGAGGGACATCACATGTACATATATTTCCTTCATAGAGGTAAAAAAGTGAGTATTTTTTACAATGAGAAGATATGATTGAGAACATGGGAATAAACGTACCAAGGATCTATGCATCTCTAGATAATAAGCAAGCTTAGTTTCAGTCTTATATGATTGAAGTTCAAGGTAAGATAAATAACCAACCCATTTCTATTTTAATTGATTCATGAGCTACTCATAACTATATAGATCCTAATATGGTGGACATATTTCAATTACCAATAACTAAACTTGGGAAATATTGGTTGGTTCATCTAGCTACAGAAGCCAAAAGAAGAATTAATGAGTGGTTAAGGCATTTCCAATGGACATGAATGGATTCAACACTAAGGAAGATTTGAATAACATACCATTAGGTTCATATTATTTCCTAATTGGTGCGGATTGATTGCACAAACATCATTTTGTCCTAGACTATTTTAATAAGGAATTTACTTGATTGGATGAGGAAAGGAGTATGAGGATAGTTCAAGGTATTCCTAGGGAAGTAACTATCAAATAAGTTTCAATCTTCCAGTTGGAGAAAAGTCTTAGGAAAGGATGCCAAATATTTGCAGCACACATGGAAGAGACAACTAAGGATAAATTACCAAACATTGAAGATTATCTTGTCCTAAAAGAGTTTGAATATGTAATTAGAAAAATGCCAAGGTTTCCACCCAAGAGAGCTATTGATTTCTCTATTGATTTGATGCCTAGAGTAGTCCTAGTATCCAAGACTCCTTATAGAATGAGTAGATCAGAGATGAAGTAATTACAAATGCATATTGAAGAATTTTTAAAGAAGTGGTGAACTAGGAGGATATCGCTGGCCATCCGCCTATTGCAACTAGCTCAAAACAATTTTTTTGCATCTTACTATTTTTAGTAGTTTTTCGGGTCTTAAATTTATAAGGCCATTTTGAGGACCAAAATGATGTTTTTTTTGCGATTAGGCACCTGAATGATAGCCAAAGGATCTTATTGAGCCACATAAATGATTATACTCGTCAATACCTTTCTGATGAGCTATCATTAACCCCAAATAGAGATCATATGCCAAAGTTCAGAGAAGTTGATACACCAAACTACCCAAAACGAGGTCCACAAAATTGTTTGCTTTCAATCTTTCAAGGTTAGGGTTTTGTAATTTATTTACGTTAAAAAGGTCTTTGGAGCCTCATTGTAAAAGTCATCTTCTTTTGAATGAGCATAGCCATCACATCTCTTCTCAGAGATAATATGCTACCATTCTAGCAGTCTTTCACTTTGTAATTTTACAGTTCTGTACACTTCACTCATTAATAGAAATTGTGTATTATTGTTGTTACACATTATTTTCTTCATCCTTATGACCATTAATGATGTAAACCTACATGTTTCCTTCAGAGGGGTCAGTGGCCTGAATTCCTGAAGAAAGAAAGGGGAAGAACTTATCTTGAAAGAAGAAGTTGTGTTTTCCTTTGTAAAAACCCTATTTTGGAGGATTTCCCTAGGTTGATATATACACACAGTGCGGAAATGCCTAATTTCCACAGGTTGCACTATAGCTGGTATGCAATGTTTCCATAGGATACACTATAGCTAGGGTGTGACGACCTTTGTACATGGAAAAAATGAACATTTTCTTTATGCTTCTAGAAGGAGAAGCTTCTATGGTGAGGTGGCCTCTGAATGGTTTGAATCTTACTCACTTTCATGATTTACTGGGATCATCCTAACCTCATCACCTTATCCTCTTAATCTTATAAAAGGAGAGGAGCTCTCATGGAGAATGTTAGTTGGATTGAGCTTGGGAAATTTATGTTGGCTTTGAGCTTTGCTTTGTCAAGATAGATTGTGAGTAGCTATCAGATCCATGGTCTCAGAATCCTTGGAGCAAGAACTGTGTGGGGAGCAAGGAACTGTTGGAAGGAACCTGAGAACATTAAGGCATATGGTTGTATATTTCTTCCACATTATATAATATAGTTGAATGTTTATTTCCCATAAAATCATTCTCATTGTATTACATGACTCCTTGATCACATGTTTAAATTTTCATTGAATATATTATTGTTGTTTTCACTTTGGCAGGTTTTTGTTTCATTGTAGAATCAATAGTACAAGAGAATCAGAGAAAAACATGGAAAATAGAGATATAAGGAACCGATATATTAAGGTATGTCATCCATTCCTTCTTTGGTAGTAAATTCAATGATTGTAACTTAGGGAAAGTGTCATGTCTTGTCTTGTTTTGTTCTAGATTTAGGTTGATCTAGGGAGATTAGTTTATGTCCACATTTAATGATTTAGTCGATAATAAAATTGGTGACTCCATTAGAGAACATATTGTTTTCCTATTTTGTTTATATTTCTTTCTTTGATTTCTTGGTTTTTGTTTTCTGAGTCACTGGGAGATCCAACTTGACTCTCTAATTGTTAAACTTCACTGGAAAACCTTCTTAATTTTTTATTTTTTCCATTTTTGTTTGATTTACGGAGCCTACTTTGAGGAACAGTGTGGAAAATTGGGATTTACACACCCTACTTGTTTACACTAGTGTATAAACTCCGCACCCTACCCATATCCGGCCTGTAGAAATCAGTAATTTCCACATTGTGTTTGTCTACAACCTACAAAAAGTTGTGATTTTTTTATATTTTTGATGGTTTTTTCCTTACCCAGACCTTGGATTTTGTTTTGGGGTGAATTTTTGGGTTTGATTATGATCTGTTTACAGTCTGCTTGACAGTTTTTGAGCTTCTTTTAGCCATCTTTTCTTTTTTTTCTTTTGAAAGATTTGATCTCTTCCTTTGAGTGTCTTTCCATTACAAAGCATTGTTTTTTCTTAAGATTTGTTTAGTGAAAGAATACTTCTTTTTCTGAATAAATCGTGTTAAAAGAGAAACTTAGTTTGGGTTGATTTGTTTTATAGAGAGTCGTTATTTCTTTTAGCTATCTTTGAAACATTTTTTTTTTTAATTCTTTCTTTATATTAGATTGGGGGCATCCTTGCATTTGAAGTAGCGAAATTGCATGATTCTTGGCATTTTTTGGTCTTAAATTCCAAAAACAATTCCCCCTCATGGGTGTGGGGGGGGCATGAATCATGTATTGGTGTAAAATCTATTTTGCTCATTTCTTGACGATCTTGATATTGATGAATTTAATTAAATTTTGGGACATTGCGCATCTGGGAATGGTAAATGTTTTCTCTTTCTCGTAGCATAGCTTTCATTGAAATGAAAAGATTTCATATTCATCTCTTTGCATAACTTTCGAGTCAGTCAAAACATCATATTGTCCATGCCATTTTCCTTTTGTGTAATGAAAGCCATAAAATAAAGGGCTTATAAAAATTGATTAGACATTTTTATATTTTCTAGTAGCAAACCTACATTATATTAGTTGTATGGATTTGGAATAGTTGTGAAAGATAACTTTCCAAAGATGCAAAGAAACATAGAATCTTGCATCAGGGAGCGGTGAAATCCACTTGTTACATTTTATCCTGGGAAGGCCTTCTAACACAAAGGTAAATCATGAGGTCGCATTGATACTGGAAAAGTTACTCACCTTGCTTTGCTGGTCTTGGTGTAGAGATTATTCATATTATGGGGGTTTCTTGAAGGTATACCCACAAGGATGAGTGGAAGTCCTTCAAGTTGATTTCAGGATAGATACCCTTCCTTTGCACGTGGATCAGACTGTCTATTGTTTCCCCAAGCATCATTGTTGTAGTTAGTAGCCTTAGTGGCCTATCTCTCTAGGTTATTTACACAAGGTGACTGTAGAGGGGCAAGTCTTCACGGTACCTAGAATCGACATTGGCCAAAATCACTCCGGCTCCTTGAAGGGTATACCCACGATTATATGTGGGAGCTTGCACCAAGGCATAAGTCCTTTAAAAAGATCATCAACGTAACTTTTCCACCTGCTCTATCTCATCCCTTTCTTACTTTGATCCCACAACATTGGATTTCATCACCAACTATTGAGTTCATTGTGAGAAAGTTTTGTTTTCTTGCTTGCTTACTATATTTTTAGTGTGTGTTTTCTGTTTTCCCTATCAGACTCTAGGTTGGATATTTATTTAATGGTGTCATTTCCTGAAACGACCAATGAAGGAACCCCTGCTCTAGGGGAACCTTTTGTTTTTCCTTCTTACTGAAACATTGTTCCTCCTCACATTACTAATTTGAGCCTTCCAGGCCTAATGATTGGATTGTCGGTGTGGTTTTTTTCCGCTCAGGTAGTCCCAAATGCAGTTAGTGCTTCATTTGTAAGCATTTCCCCCCAAGAAAATCAACCTCATGTTGATCCTTCACCGTCTTCACTAGTAAGATATTCTTCACCTTCTCCACTTGTAACTTCTTCTTCCATTTCATCTTCTTCGTCCAGTGAAATCTTTGAAGCTAGTAACTCGGTGGATAAGATGAAGAAGAAAAGGAAGAATAAGAAGAAGAAAAATAAACAAGGACCTAAAATTCCAACCATTGTCGGACACGTTGTAAAGAAACCAGTTATTGTTGATCATTCTAGGAATGTTGATGATGCCAAGAACACCCAAACAACTCGTAAACCTAGGTACACTTGCAGGATTTGTAAGGGTAGCCATATTCTTAAGGATTTCCCTAGTCTATCCAAGGTTATAGAAGTATGTTCTACACACCCTCTCTAATCCATGTCATCAGCCTCTGAAAAACATTTTGATAACCTCTCGTAAACTAGTCAAAATACCCTTGGGAAGAAGAAAAGTAGAGTCAAGTTTCCTTGTAGGTTATGCGGAGGGGGTCATCAAACTCACATTTTCCCTCGTATGTATGAAGCCTCAAAATTACTGGAAGACATGATTGTTTCATCGCTTCGACTTCTAGCTTCTTATTGCAAGATTTCTATCAACCCACATATAGTTGAGGGAATTATCAATTTGGTTCCCCTGTCGGTCAGTCTGGTTGATCAGGTAGTCAATCCAGTCATGTCCTTAGTTGAACTAGTTGACAAAGTGGTCGATTCGATCCCATCCTCAGTCAATCCCAGACTCTCGTTAGAGAGTGAAAACCAAGTGGCTGATTCGATCCCATCCTCGGTCAATCCCACTATCCCATTAGAGAGTGACACCCAAGTGGTCAATTCATTTCCACCTATCAACCCCATTCTCCACTTGGAGAATGAAACCCAAGTGGTTGATTTGAACTCTCCATCCGTTGATCTTACTCTCCCACTCGAGAGTAAACCTGATACTGCACATGTTTTCTCGTTCATATAGAATCTAGCCTGTTGGGGGACATTCCTCCTTCTCTAATGGAACCCCCTTTGAGTAATGAAACCATCCTTTTTAATTGGGGTGTGCTAACTAGACCTTGTCTTCCTTCTCACATTCTTTTCCATATTACAGTACATCTTTGTGGTCGGGATGTTCCTCAGACGTTGATAGATGAAGGTGCATCCGTTAGTATTTTATCCTCTCTTGCTTGGAAAGACTTGGGTTATCCTTAGCTTGCACCAATTACACAGAATCTGTTAGCTTTTAACAGATGAACCAATCAACATTTAGGGACCCTTCCTCAGTTTGTTGTAAATTTGGGAGGGAAAATTGTCTTTATTGATGTCATGGTAGTCCACAATCCCTTGGATTTTTCTTTGCTCCTTGGGCGAGATTATGTCTATACCATGAAATCCATTGTGTCCACTCTTTTTCATGTGATATCTTTCCCACATGATGGAAGAATTGTAACCATTGATCAAATTTCAGTTTTTGGTCCTGAATTGACCATCAATTCCATGATCTCCCTAAATGGTTCTTATATGTATATAGTATCACCCCTACCACAGGTCAATTATGTGGCATTATCTCCCATGCCTTTCACTTCCAATGACAATGATTTGGATCTGGTAGTTGGCATGGTGATCTCTTCGGTAGGGCTCTTGGAGCCTAACCTCCTTACCCCTATCGTGACCCTCGACATGTGTTCCTTCCAGAGTATGTTTCTTCCATCAAGTGAAGATCTCTTGGAGGCCATGACCAAGTTTTGTGCCTTGATATGGTGTCCTTCCAGAGAATTTCCCTCTTGGAAGCCATGATCAATAAGAGATTCTTATAAGCATGCTTTTCTTATTTCAAGATCATTAAAAAATGAAACCAACTTTGAGCATGGTTTTCTGATATCAATGTCGTTAAAAAATGAAACCAGCTGAGGATAGTTTTCACATCTCTATAGAAACCTAGTTAAAAAATGAAATAGATCTTACGAGCATAGTTCTTGGTTCTATGTCAAACTCATTAAAAAATTAAATAGAGGTCTAGGGATTGAACCTGGACTCTCGAGCATAGTTCCTATCCTGTGTCAAGTTTGTTAAAACATGAAACAACTTCCCCCTCTCTATTGAGTCAAGTCCTTCGTCTAGTATTTGAATTTTCCTTTCCTTTTCCTTTGCATTTGGATGAAATGAAGCTTGGGGGGAAATGCTTCTAGCCTCTAGACTTCTTGCTGATGTTGACCCACTAGCTTCTTAAGTTGGGGGCTAAGTACCAACCATGCATTGGGAAGTCGCAAGCATAGTTTTCTATGGTTTAACCTTGTGTAAAAATGAAACCACCTACCCCAATCATAGTTTCCTCTAGTTAAAGCTTGTGTAAAAATGAAGCCAGTTCCAAGCATAGTTTTGTTTTGTTTTAAAGCTTGCGTAAAAATGAAAACAATCCCGAACTTAGTATTTGGTCTTTATCATGCTCGTAACTACATGAGAATAAGTTACCAAGATTAGACTTTGTTCTTTCGCATGCTAATAAATATGTGAGAATGTAACCGAGTATACTTTTATCACTTTTTCGGACTCGTAAATGTTACACAAAAAAGGAACCACCTGGAGTCACCTTTAAACTCTTTTCAAACTCTCTAAACATGAAAAGATTGTGGAGTGACCTTGATTTTTTCATGCTCTTTAAAAGTATTTGAAGAAAATTTTTGTCGAGCAATAGTTTATCTCTTTTTCAATCTCATTAGATTACTTTATGAAAAAGGAACAGAGAGAGTTCTCTTTAAGTGTTTTTCAGACTCTCTAAACATGAAAAACACCCTAAGTTTTCTTTCTTTGGACTCATTAAACAAACATCGAAAGACCCATATGGGACCAAACCACTGCTTCCTAGGGTTCGTTAAACATACTCCGAAGGACTTGTTGAGACCTGAAATTGACTGTCCCATTAACCTATTATACTCTTCACCTATAACGTTTTGGCCTACCTAAAGCTTGAGTGAATGACAAGAACACTACCAATTGCCAATAATAAGGTCATAAGGTAAAGTATGGTTAATTCATGCATTTTGTGGTTTATTGAGTTAATGAATTAAATATTTCATGTTACTAATTCTCGATTTGTCATATGTGAATCTTTGACCTCTAGATGTCTAGTGTTCTTGTACCAGCTCTCATGATCCGGTACCTGCGCACCAAGCCCATTGTTGTTTGAATCCGGTACCAAACACATTAGGTACTAAATCTTACATGTTGCGATCTGGTACCAACAACATGCACTGTTATGATTCGATACCAATGTCCACGCACTATCATGATCTGATACCACCTTTTGCGCCCTATCGTGATCTAGTACCATCTTCCTGTTATGATCTGGTACTAATATGGAAGAGCCTATGCACTAAGTTAAGTGCCAAATCTCGCCTGAGGCAATTGGTGGACATCTATTTGTTTTAAGCAAAGCTATGATAAGAACAATTTGTTAATTGCGTCATCCTCATGCACTTCATGTCATGAGGATGAGGCTAAAGATGTAACCGAATGATTAAAATTAACAACTAATTGATTTGCAAATCACTTCACCTCCTTCTGTTTCATGATTCAGACTATTAAATAGCCGTGGCAAGGATGGTAGAAGAGTAGGGGAGTTAGCATATCATCAATATGTAAGTAGCGTATGATAGTACAGAACATATTTTTCTGAGTGAAGATTAATGGAATGTCATTTTATCTCTATATTCTAATTATCTATGATTAAGAATAAGTTGAGTTGTTAAAGAGAGTTTTGATTTTATGTTTTGAAGTGTGAGTGAGAATAATGTGTGTGTTCAAAGCAAGCTTCCTGTAGACTTCAATAGCTGACCTGTTGAAGAGACAAGGGCCCACCGCCCAACAAAGGTTGTCCCCTTTGTAGATTAGCATTAGTATTTGTTTTTAGTAGTATAAACATTAAATTAGCTAAAGCTTTAACTCTGTTAGATGATAGCAGTACAACTTAGATTAAGATTTCCATTCTATAATTACTTAGAGATCTTTAATTGCTATGTTTTTGCATATGCTATGTTTTTGTTCTCATGAATTTGATTTCCTTGAATGATCATAGATGTTGGCAACAATAGTCAAAACTTCTTGGATAAGAACTAGTGAAGTTCATTGTGAAACATAGCAGAACCAACATATTGACTATTGAACTACCCATGCTATGTTGATTGATGTGTGATTTCCTTTCAGAAAGTGTGGATTGCATAGCTAGTTTTCTGGGTAAGACATCAAAGTTGATCTATCAAACCAATTCCATATCATACTTGCATGTGCCATAATGGAATAGATAGCCTCTCTATGAAAGACAACCAAAGTTCATTGTAGTTTTCTATTTTGATTTGTTTCCAGCATACATAATCTAGTTTGATTATATACTCATGACATTAGAAATTACCTTTCTTACTAGTGTCTTGTAACTCTATTGATTACGAATCCTGGATTGATAATTAATGAGTGCATTATATTACACATATAAGTAGCACAACATTTTGGTGCCATTGTCGGGGAGTTACAAATGGTAGGAAGTAATTTTTAGCTTAGATTGTTTGCATAAATTTTAATGTTTTAAAAAAAAAAGGCTGCTTGAGGAAGGAGGATAAAACATTTAAGAGGTGAGTGAAGAGCCATGCGGCCACTAGAGTGGGGTTCTCCAAATCCAGGTTGCCTTCTTACCTTCTATATAGAATTAGGATTTCAATTCAGCTAAAATTTTCATTTTATGCATAGATATAGAGATAACAAGGGTAGATTTGTAAGCTCCAAAGATTCAAAAACAAACCCCCCCACTAATCCAACTGACACTAGTGCAGGAAAAAATCCACCAACAGAAAATTCAAGGGGAGCTAACGAGGCTCCAAAAGGAGAACCTAAAATGGAAGAATCATTATTGGGTGATCTGAAATTGGATCCAGAAGCCTGACAGGGCTTGAAAAATGCTCAAAAATGAAAGTGCTCGGAATGTGACGAAACCTGCGCCATTGTTTCTGTCTCGTCTTCCTAATTCCGGTGGTATAGTTACTTTGTCAAACGGGCTCCGTATGGAGAAGATATTGCATTTTGTCCAAAAAGTCAAACAGGAAATTTTTTTTTGTTGATTGTGCAGTCCGTACAGTCCGTACAGACGCTGACGTGGCATGTCTGTACGCTAACGTAGCAGGTCCGTATAGAAGACACATGGCAGGTCCATACAGGTGACATGGAAACCTCGGGTAGTGACACGTGGCAGGCAGATTTGGACATTTGGGCATACGGATGGACCTATCCGGAGGTGACACGTGTCACCACTGGAAGGGTGACACGTGGCACAAATGACGTGGCACAGATGATGTGGTAGGTGACAAAGGCGTACGATAATGCTTATGTGGCAAGGTTGATGTGGCAGTACGGTCAACAGGTGGCAAGCATATGGTTGAATCATTTGTTGACACGTGGCGTTTAATTGGCAAGTGATTGGGTGCCATGTGGCCCAATCACGGGCTTCCACGTGGCACCCCAGTATTGGTCTATTTGGTTTTGGTTTGTTAATCAAAAGTTTTTTTAATCGACCAGATTCGAACTGGTGACCTCCCCCTTTACCAAAGCCTTATCAAATTCCGACTAACCAATGCGCCATGCTATGTTTCTTGACAATCATATGATACAATGTTTATTTAAGTTTGATTATGTGTATGTTGGCGCAGGGGTCGAGCCGGGGCTTAGCCCCAGCCCATGGTTGTATTACATTAACATGTTACCGTGTAAATGGAGATATGGCATGCAGTTAAACAATTATGGCACTAGCCCGTGGACCTATGCCACATACCAATAGGACCGAGAGCTAACAGGGGTGGCCCGCGCTTAGCCTTTGGGCTAGCGTGTGGCCACATGGTAGCATATGCCCATTCAAAGGGGTGCGCATGTGGATGGAGGGGATAAAGCCCGAAATTTAGTTATAAAGTGGGTTTGAAAACTACTTTTTGGGTTTTAATTAATGTTAAACCTATTTTTAATGTAATTTCTCCATTTTTGGGAGTTGTTGGGTAGTTTTGGAGCCTAAATTTTTGGGGGAAGTTGGAGATGAGAAACCAATTTCCCAGCTATATAACCAAGGCTTGTTTGTGGCTAGGGGACAACATTGAAGGTATTTAGTGCAGATTTATGCTGAGGAGAAGCCAAGTCAGAGCCATTTTTATGCAGAGAAGCTTTTGAGGAGGGGACGTTGTCGGACCATTTCTGGGAGCTCCGGACGTTCGTTTTGCGTGTCGTTTTCTTTGCAGGGTTCTAGAGATCTGGAAGAACATTACCATATTAGTATTGTAGCCATTTGGCATTGTAGTGATGTAATTTTGAGCATTTGTGCAGAAATAAAGAAGCCTCCCCCACATAGACAAAGGCTCGAAGACATAGGCAAAGTTGTGCCGAACTCCGTTATCAATATGCGTGTTATGGTTTGTTGTTTATTCTTTCATTTCAGATCTGCAAATGTATATATGGTTGTCTTAATTCCTCTTCTTTCCTCATTCTTTCACTAATTTTCTCAAATGGTTCATTAATGCATGCAAAATTAAAACTCAACCGTAAGTCATTAAAAGATCCTACGGATCATTGGGACAGATAGAACGTGAGTCTGTTGAACATTTAGGAGACATAGAAAATCCAGTTCCTGAAACATCCATTAGTAGAATGGCAGAAGAAGAAGGAAATGCAGCTACAGAGACTGAAACCTTTGGGTTTCCATTCTTGGATATTTCAAGAAACAATATCATGAAGAATATCCCATTATCATCGTTACCCACTTTTAGAGGTATGTCAACTGAAGATCCAGATTTATTTTTATTCGAATTTGACATATTATGTAGAATCTATAACTACTTAGACGATGCCCAAAAACTTAAGCTTTTCCTTGCTGCAATGAAAGACTCAGCCTTAAGATGGTTCATGAGCTTAGGAGAAAATACAATCCTTTCTTGGGATCAAATGAAAGACACATGTTTACGAAAATACCAAGACTATTGTAAGGATAATGTTAAAAATGACATTTTTAAAATGCATCAAACAAAAGATGAATGTCCTAATGACTACATAGAAATGTTCTTATACAACTATCAAAAGTCAAAACTATTCACCTTAGACCCAACTGTAGTAAGAACTGTATTCTTGAAAGGTCTTAGGGATGATTGCATAGAAGTTTTAAACTTGTTGAGTTTAGGAGATGTACACCAAAAACCTTTTTCAGAAATTGCAAATTATTGTAGGAGATACTCAAGAGGACAAGCTAAAATGGGAAAAGGACCAAGAGATCCTTTTAGCAGAAATACAAAACAAAGTTCAGGGATTGTCACCAGAACTGAGTTAGTAAACATATTGGAAAACTTTAAAATAGACATCTTGAGCACAATAAGTAACAAATTAGATACTCTGAAACTAAAAAAGAAACAAGAAGAAAATTCTTTAGCAATATTTTGTCATAGATGCTGAAAGAAGCACAACAGCGAGAAAGAATGCCCATTAAATGTCATAGAAATTTGTAGTCTGTGTACACTAGAACACCCCACATCTGAGTGTCCAACCTTGCTTGAACTACAATCCATGTACATGTGAGGAGGAGTCTCACAAGAATAGCCATACCCTTCTAGAGGACCTTGGAGAGCCCAAAATCCCAATACAGTTTATGATCCTAATATACAATATCAACAACAACAATGGGGTCCTTCCCCAATGACTTATCCACAATGGACACCTCAGAAAACTCAACCTTGGAAACAAGGCTGGAGGGGATCTATGTATGGAAATCCCTCTTACCCTACATATCCACAGTACCCTATAAACATTTCCCAATTACTACCTGGATTCAACCCACCATAGATGGAAGCTTTCCTCCCACCTCCTATACAACAACAATTTACAATCCCCTTTAATCCTAATCAGCAGCAAAAAGTATCTATCAATCCCAATCAACAACTACAAAACCAAGATGCTCACAATCCACCGAGACCAATGGCGCAGACCCACTCTAACCCTCGGGCCAACAGTCTGCTCACAAGATCATTCAATCACTTCCCCGAGCCGAAGAGGCTCTTTTGATTCTCTGCTGGAATCTCAAATTCCGATCCATAAGTCCTTCTTCTTCCCTCACGGTCTTCTTGACATGACCATGAATTTTGGGTTTCAAGACCCACAGAGTTCTGATGTCGAGAACCTCTATCTTCTCGAACTCTCGAACACCGAAATGCCAAAATGCCGAAAAGGCTTCGATCAGCAATTAGCCCCCTGGGCTATGCTTTGGCCCATATGACCACTTCTCATAAGACCACATTCTTATTCCTTTCAGGATTTATCAATATGAGAGCCTGACCTCTTGTCAACGAGACTCCCAAATTCCCAATTTCTGAAATCTCGATCGACTCTTCCTTTCGGGATTTTCCTTGAAATCCTCAATATTTGCCATGTGTCCTCCATGGATGGACGGTCTAGATCGCTTCGGTACTTCTCCAAGTGCGAAGTCAAAATTCTCCTTCCTCTTATGTTTCCCGATGTCTGAATCCCCGAAATGGATGATTTCGTGACACATGTCCTCCCTCATCGGACGATTGTGATCTATTTCGCTATTTTGGGAGTTCCACCATGGAGTGTCCTGATCTCTCATCCTCGAGACCTCAGAAATCCTGAAGTCCAAAATCTCAATAACTCTATCCTCTTCGGTACTTTTTCCTTTGTTCATGAAGGCTTAATCCTCATGAAACTCCTAACAGATCCAATGGTTGTCGGGTATTCTAAGTGAGATCCAACGCCTCAAAATCTCTTTTGTCCTACGTGCTCCTCCACTGCTCCATGGATGTGGAAACTTCCATGGTCCAGATCTCTTTGGCTGATTGGACAATAATTATGCTCCTCCTGAGCATGCGCGTTCTTCCTGAACTTGGAATAATTCTCCAAGTGTCCAAAGGCCTCAAACTTTGTTTCTCCTTCTGTGAACTCTGCATTCTTGATTCTTGCCTGCGTACATGAAAATGCTCTTCCTCCTGAGTTTTACTCTCAAATCCTCAAGGGATTCTGCGACTTCTACTCTCCTTGCAGAGTATCTACACGCTAAATCGATGCTATCTCTTCTGAGTTTTCCAATTACTCAGACCCCTAAGGAACTTGGTCCTCTTATCCCTTCTCCTTCATATGGAGAAACACGATGCCCTCCTGGCTATCCTCTGCTCAAGCAACTTATGGCTGAGTTTTCAGGGTGTTCAGCAACCCTGTGAATATCCTTCTCATTGGACTCTTCTTCAAATCCAGAACTCAAAGTGTTCTTCCTGTGCTCTTTGGCACCTACTCAATGCCCTCCTTGCAGAGTGTTTATAATCGTCAGTGATTCTAACTTCTGTCTGAACTCACAGTAGAGTTCTTCCTCAATGCATCACTATCCATATGCTTAATGCCCACCTGCCAGAGCTCTACAGAACTCACAACAGAATCTCTGTCTTCAACTGTGCCTCTCATACACAGCCCTACCTCCAAGGTATTCAACAACCTTGATGTCTTCCTCTAGGCCAATGACTTCAGCTATTGTGCCCTCCTAGCACACCTTTGTCTGAACCCGTAGAATTTAGAAATGCACTCTCTGTGCATGGCTATCAGAACCCACAACATTCTTTCACATCCTCCTAGTGTGAATCCTCAAAGGCCTCTAACCCTGAAATCAAACAACCCCTGCAAATGCATACCTACAACATACATCTACAACATATAAATAACACACATAGACAATCATTCAACAACGAAATACTTGCAGGAAAAAATGTTTATGTTTGTATTAATAAAAATGCCTCTTTACAAAGGTGTTCTGAGCACAAACTTCAATAGAGTCTTGGCTCCTTCTCAAATCTCTCTGCATACTACTCTATTCTATGTCATAATACAAAGAAGATCTCTTGATCTTTTACATGAGGGGGCTCTTTGAGCTCTTCCCTCCAAACTCACCGACCCTATTCAATTACATTGAATGGGTTGTCTAGTCCATAATCGGATCTAGATCTCATTCTTACAAACATTCAAGGCCATCTAATCTAATACCTGCACAAAGGCAAGGCTCCATGGTTGAACAGCCTGCAACATTAATTACATTCAATTTCAAATTTGAAATGAGGTTGCACCTCTTCCCATTAAATGCATGCACTAACGTGGGTTGGCTGGCTGGCTGGATGATGTGGAGAGATGCTCCTGCATCATACTCCTTAGCTACAAAATTCATGAGCTCCTTCTCATGATCTTCCCATCTCAACTATTGAAATCCTCCTGGATCCCAAACAAATTTCTGGAGCTCTTCATCTGCTCCATTTCCCCGTTGTTGCTGCTTCTGCTGCATTGTTGCTACTTCTGCTACTGCTTCTTCTTCTCTTCCCAAATTCTCCTTGCTGGTAGTCTCTGTTGACTCTATCATCAGCCTTCTGATATTCTGAATCACTTTGTCCAACTTCTCTAGTGGTTCGTTATGTTCATACAGTCTGCTCAGCTACATTTTCTTTCTGCAGATGGGCAGATCATCATGATCTCCCATGCCATCTCCTTCATCTGCTTCCAATCTCACATGTTGGATGTGCATTCCCTGCACTATCACCCTTCTCTCCAGGGCTTCAATATATTCACATAGATTAGCAAAGCTCATGTTGTCTGCCTCTTCGTCTTCAGCTTCTGCAAGCTCCAACATTGTAGTCTTTTTAGCTTATTGGCTGAAAGTATTGAGCCACTCCTCAAAATTCTCATCTTCTTCCCTTGCTTGGGCAGCTTCTGATGTCTTCTCTAATTCTTCTTCCCTGATAGTCACAGCTGGTTGTCTTTCTCTGGCTGTTGCTGCTTCATCTGCAACACATATCTCTGCCTCCTCTGGGATAAGTGATAGGAATATCTCAATTCCCCCAATCATTAGAAGATTTATCCAATCTTCCTTCTCTGTCAGCTGCTCTGGTTGATCCAAATACACCTCTGAGCTCACCTACTCTGTCAGCTCCTCGGGTTGACTCAAACTCACCTCTGAGTTCACGAGACTCTCAAACAGTCCCATTTCCATTCCCATGCCCACTTGGCAATTTGGGATTTTCCTGCTACCCTCTTGGCAGTCCATGAGATCCCATAATGACCTCATTTCATTTCCCTCCTAGAGAAATGAAATTTCCTGGCTATCCTCATGACAGTCTGTGAGATCCCGTAGTGACCTGAACTCTTTTCCCCCCTGGCAATTGGGATTTTCCTGGCTGTCTTCTTGACAGTCCTTGAGATCTTCAGTTGATCCCAATTCATCCTCACTATCAAGGTTTCTCTTAGTCTCTGGTTCACATACCTAAACCATCTCCTCATGTCCGTTGAGGTTTTCAACATGCCTCAACCATCCTCTTAACAACCTACATTGTCTTCTAGCCATCAACTCCTTGGCTGGCCATTTTACCTTCATCTTCCTTGTGGGCCATTCATATATCCATATCAACTTGGTTTTCTGTTGCATCCACAATTCAAGTTCATCCATTCTCGCATTCATCTCGACGAGTTATTCATCCCATTCAGCTTCGCTCATCAGCTCTAGGTCTTTCCTTCCATCACTCATATCGGGTTTAGTAGCCATCTTGATACCTATCTGCCCTCCTCGAAAATCTACTGTTGTCACTCTGCACCCTTGAGTGTTTGATATTATTCTACAGTCCTCTTGATTGTCTCCTTGATTGTTTCCTACCCGCAAACAACCATCACAGAGTCTCCAGCACTCTATCTTCCTTGCCTTCTCTCTGCCTGAAATATACAAACAGAGTTCTTACTATGATACCACACTTGATGTGTATCAGAGGGCTCTTTTGCCTTTAGCTTCCCTTGCCTGAAATATACAGATAAGATTCAAATCTCTAATACCACACTTGACGCAGACCCCCTCTGACCCTCGGGCCAATAGTCCACTCATAGGATCGTTCAATCACTTCCCTGAGCCGAAGTGACTCTTTTGATTCCCTGCTAGAATCTCAAATTTCGATCCACAGTTCCTTCTTCTTCCCTCACTATCTTCTTGACATGACCATGAATTTTGGGTTTCAGGACCCATAGAGTTCTAGTGTCGAGAACCTCTGTCTTCCCGAACTCCCGAACACCAAAATACCGAAATGTCGAAAAGGCTTCGATCAACAATTAGCCCCCTAGGCTATGTTTTGGCCCATATGACCACTTCTCATAAAACCACAGTCTTATTCCTTTCAGAATTTATCAATACGAGATCCTGACCTCTTGTCAATGGGACTCCTGAATTCTCGATTTTTGAAATCTCGATGGACTCTTCCTTTCGGGATTTTCCCCGAAATCCTCGATCTCCGCCACATGTCCTCCATGTATGGATGGTCTAGATCGTTTCGGGACTTCGCCAAGTGTGAATTCAAGGTGCTCCTTCCTCTTCTATTTCTTGATGTCCAAATCCCCGAAATGGGTGATCTCGCGACACATGTCCTCCCTAATCGGATGGCTACGATCTATTTCACTATTTCGGGACTTCCACCATGCAGTGTCTGGATCTCTCATCCTCAAGACCTTTGAAATCCTGATAACTTTGTCCTCTTTGGGACTTTCTCCTCTATTCATGAAGGCTTAAACCTCATGAAACTCCTGACAGATCCAACGACTGTCGGGTATTCTGAGCGAGATCCAATGACTCAAAATCTCATTTGTCCTACCCGCTCCTCCACTGCTCCCTGGACGTGGAAACTTCAATGGTCCATATCTCTTCGGCTGATCTGACGATAGCTATGCTCCTCCTAAGAATGCACGTTCTTCCTGAACTTGGAAGAATTATCCAAGTGTCGAAAGGCCTCAACCTTTGTTTCTCCTTCTGCGAACTCTACATTCTTGAGTCTTGCCTACGTACATGAAAACGCTCTTCCTCTTGAGTTTTACTCTCGAATCCTCAAGGGATTCTGCGACTTCTACTCTCCTCGCAGAGTCTCTACACACTAAATTGATGGTATCTCTTCTAATTTTTCTCATTACTCAGACTCCTAATGAACTCAATCCTCTTATATCTTCTCCTTCAGATGGAGAAACATGATGTCCTCCTAGCTATCCTCTACTCAAGCAACCGATTTCTAAGTATTCAGGGTGTTCAACAACCCTATGAATATCCTTCTCCTTGGACTCTTGTTCAAATACAGAACTCAAAGAGTTCTTCTTGTGCTCTCTAGCACCTACTCAATGCCCTCCTGGTAGAGTGTTTAGAATCCTCAGTGATTCTAACTTATGTCTGAACTCACAACATAGTTCTTCCTCAATGCATCACTATGCATATGCTCAATGCCAACTTGGAAAAGCTCTACACAACTCATAGCAGAGTTTCTGTCTACAACTGTGTCTCTCATACACAACCCTACCTCCAAGGTATTTAGAAACCTTGAGGTATTCCTCTGAGCTAATGATTTCAGCTATTGTGCCCTCCTGGCATATCTTTGTCTGAACCCACAGAATTCATATATGAACTCTCTGTGCACGGCTATCAGAACCCGTAGCATTTTGTCACACCCTCCTGGTGTGAAGCCTCAAAGACCTCTAACCCTAAAATCAATCAACCCCTGCAAATGCATACCTACAACACACATCTACAGCATATAAAGAACACACATAGACATCCATTCAACACATAAATACTTGTAGGAAAAACTGCTTCTGTTTGTATTAATAAAAATGCCTCTTTACAAAGGTGTTCTGAGCACGAACTTCAACAGAGTCTTAGCTCCTTCTCAAATCTCTCTGCATACTACTCTATTCTCTGTCATAATACAAAGAAGATCTCTTGATCTTTTACATGAGGGAGCTCTTTGAGCTCTTCCCTCCAAACTCACCTACCCTATTCAATTACATTGAATGGGTTGTCTAGTCCAGAATCGGATATGGATCTCATTCTTACAAACATTCAAGGTTGTCTACTCTAATGCCTGCACAAAGGCATGGCTCCATGGCTCAACAGCCTACAACATTAATTACATTCAATTTCAAGTTTGAAATGAGGCTGCACCTCTTCCCATTGAATGTGTGCACTGACGTGGGTTGGCTGGCTGGCTGGCTGATGTGGAGAGATGCTCCTGCATCAACCAACAACAATCCTTTCCCAGTCAGTCCCTAACCCCAATAATCGACCCACCCACCCTGTGCAGAATATAGAAGTTCAAACCTTTCCCACCTATGAAATTCAACTATGTTCAGGGAAAGTGGTAACCCAATCACATCCTGCAGTAATAATTCAGGAAGAAAATGATAATCATTCTGAGGAAGAAAACACTCAAACCACCCCTGTAGAAGAAGAGGCCTCTCCTCCTATCACAATCACTTCTCATTCTGTACAATTACCACAAAAAATTAATCTCCCACCTTACCCCGAAAGATTGTTAGTGAAGAAACCCGACCCACCCTTGCACAAAGATATAGAAGATGTTGGATCATGTTGCCATTGATGCCAATGGTTTGATTGATTGATGTCATTTATTGATGTCAAATGATTGATTGATGTCAAAGGATTTATTGATTGATGATTGATGTAATATAATATGTATTTTCCTTGATGAGAATGCATAGATGAAGATGGATCAATGAGTTGTCATCGATACATGATGAAGATGGATCGATGTGCTTTCATTAGTATATGATCCAGTGCTGGAAAAATGTATAGATGACTCATTATTGTCTTATAATGATTGATAAGGTGCACAAATGGATGAACTCCAAAGTGGTCCCCTTATGGTGAAATCCCTCACAGGAAGATGCTTTGCAGATTGAGTTATCCTAGAAGAATGGGTAGAGGACCCATGCTCTCATTATTGTCTTATCATGATTGATAAGGTGCACAAAGGGATGAACTCCAAAGTGGCCCCCTTATGGTGAAATCCCTCATGGGAAGACACTTTGTTGATTGAGTTATCCTATAATAATGGTTGGAGGACCCATTCTTGTATGTGGAATAACGAGATGAAGATCAAGGAAATTGTTGGTTAAACTATCCTAGATGGATAACGCTTGTCATGCCATTTCTAGTGGTATGTGGAATGTCACATAACTCCTCATGGTTTGAGAGTTATGGTTTTACGAAGATGAAGTACCCCCACATGAAGGCTTGAAGCCCCCAAGGTCAAAGAAGTCAAAGTGACCTAAAAGAAGAAATGATAAAATAAGGTGACAAAATCAAGAAGGAATATTTATGGAAAGTGGTTAACCCTAAAAATAAG
>ML799779.1:190235-222907 GCA_009831015.1 Picea engelmannii
TAAATGTTAAAGTATTGGAGAACTTTCTATTTATGGAAAGTGGTTAACCCTAAAATAAGGAAAATAGGTTAAGTGACCTAGAAATGTGTTAAGTGACCTAAAAATGGGTTAAGTGACCTAAAGGATGAAATTATAAATAATATGTCAATGGTCTCTTGTTGATCATCCTTTTTGTGGATCAATGGAGAGCTTCTTGTGGGAATATATTTTGGAGTATTGATGGAGAGCTTCTTGTGAGAGCTTCTTGAGAATTTTTGGTGTGGAACACTTGTGGATATTGAATATCTATAGGTGACTGAGGTAACCAAGGATATCTAAGACGAAATTCTGAGGAAAGTTAATAAAATAAGGCCGAAATGCAAGGAAGGATAAATTCTTTTGATGGTGCTTTCTAAGGTATGTTATTTTCAGGTCATATCACCATTTTCGCTATAACTTTTTTTATATAATGATTCAGATATTTAAATTGCAATGAAAGTGAGAAAACAAAGACAAGTATCTGTGGTTAAAAATTCAGCTTTTGGGTCATTGTATTTTGGGAGTTACACTTCGTGGAAAATAGGGTTTGTGGCTAGTCCTGAAACTAGTCAAAATCAGGTGTTTCAGGTAAAAACGTCATAATGTCTTCATAAAAGATCCCAATTTAATGGGACAAAATGTGTTGGTTAGGGTACATACTTTAGTATTCTTCTTAATAGTTTCAAATCATTTCATCAAATATTTTGTGCGGGGCACGTTCTACAAGGTCGCTCTCTAGAATAAGCCAAAATTCAACAAGGTATGTCATTTTTTCTATAAATCCTTTTTTGAGAGGTTCAAAGTAATTCCACTTGGAGGAATTGCATAAAACACACTGAAGAAAATTGTGTATCAGTTTTAGATCTTTATTCAGTACAAGTACAAAGTTATGATTATTTCAAGTTAGGATTGTTGACTAATCCAAAACTAGTCATGGTTGAGACAAGCAGTTGATGAGCTGGCACATACATGAGGTGTATAGTTGATGATGTTGGTACATATTGATGATTTATTGTTGATGAGTAGTTGACACATGATTGGTATATATTTGGTACATGGTTGGATGCACTTGTTTATGGTACAGGTTGATTACAGGTTATTTGGCACAGGTTGGTCACGGTTGATGCTCTTGTTTATGGTACAGATTGATATTTGTTGAGGATTGTTGCCTCATCTCAGTTGGTGCAGAGAATTTAATATGAGTCTTGCATATAGATATGGTGCTCTTGTAGAGTTGTACTCTATTTAGTTGTTGTTGGAAAACCCTTGGATTGAAGTCCATAATAAAAAGAAAAATTGTACATACATCTTTTGTTCCTTGTGTTTCTTGTGGAGATGATTTGTTGATGATATATTGTTGATATATGTTGCTGATATGTATTCACATCTAACTGATTATTAATGAAAACAATGAGTAATGAGTAAATGTTGAATGTTAACTAATGAGTTTTATGTAAGAGAGAAGTTTTGGGAAAAAGATCCCCACACTCATTCACCCCTCCCCCCTCTAAGTATGGTAGGTGTGTCCAACAGAAGATGAATTATGAAATGTGTGCACAAAAATACCTCTTCTACAAGCTATTAAGGATATCCCTATTTACGCCAAAATTATAAGGGATCTTTGCATTAAGAAACCAAGAAGGAAGAAGAAGGAACCTCCTCTTTTTGAGGTAGTGGGACAATTATCTGAATTTATTTTTGGAATGCCATATAAATATAATGACCCTGGAAACCTAGTTGTCACTGTTGAAATTAATGTTATTTCTCTACCAAACACACTCATTGATTTGGGTGCAGCTATCAATGTAATGCCTTTTGACCCTATGCAAAAGCTCCAAATCAATCAGTTAAGACCAACCCAAACCATGATCAAGTTGGAAGATAAGTCAGTCATTAGCATTGCAGGAAGTCTGGATGATGTCATAGTCACTCTAGCTTCTTGGGAATATCGAGTAGACTTTTTAGTCATCTATTCTAAATCATCCTCCAAACTAGGACACCCTGTGGTTCTTGGCCGCCCTTGGCTGGCCACAACAGATGCCTTTATCAGTTGTTGGTTTGGTGAGATGACTATATCCAATGGCACACATAGCCAAAAACTTGTCCTTTTCCCTCCTTCCCAACAGGCACAGGAAATACCTGTTTGGTTAGAAAACCCTTATGGAGAGGAAGATTGCATCAGACCTCTATTAACACTTGAACAAGTAAGAGGAATACAAGAACAATCATATGAAGAAGTCTCAAGCTTATTTTTGGTTGACACAAATTACATTGAATACCCAAGGTCTTTTGCAAAATTGTAACATATTTTTAGTTTCAAATTTCAACAAACTTGGCACCCTGATATAACTCAATTATACAATTTATCACCAGCCTCCTCAGATAAGGAAGAAACTACTGAACTTGTTGAGATTATCCCAGGAAAACCTTTGTATATCAACTCTAGTTTGGAACCAGAACAAAAGATACAAGTGATTGAAATGCTCCAAAGACAATTTGATGCCTTTGCATGGGATTATGCATACATGAAAGGCATTCACCCTGACACGTGAACACATCATATCTACACTAATGATCAAATCAGACCAGTCAGACAGCCTCAACAAAGGATGAATCCAGCCCTTAAAGATATTGTAAAAGAGGAATTGCAAAAACTCCTCCGAGCCAATCTCATATACCCCATTTCAAATAGTCAATGAGTATCTCCACTTGTCATAGTTCCCAAGAAAAATGGTAAGCGGAGGATATGTGTAGACTTACGGGAGTTAAACAAAGCCACCCATAGGGATTACTTTCCCTTACCATTTATTGATTAGGTGTTGGATACCCTGTCTGGAAAGAAGTATTTTTCGTTCTTGGATGGGTTTACTGGTTACAAATAGATACAAATAGCACCCGAAGACTAGGAGAAGACCACTTTCACCTGCCCTTGGGGCACATATGCTTATAGGGTGCTCCCTTTCGGACTTTGCAATGACCCAACCACTTTTCAAAGAGTTGTCCTAGCCATTTTCTTGGACTTGACCAATGATTGTGTGGAAGTCTATATGGATGACTTTACAGTCCATGGACAAGACTTCCAGGAAGCATTGGCTAGTTTAGAAAAAGTCTTGATTAGTTGTAAGGAAACTAACCTTTCCTTAAGTAATGAAAAATAAAAAATGATGCTCACTGAAGGTATTGTCTTAGGACATCACATTTCCCATTCTGGCATGAGAGTTGATCCGACAAAAAATTATATCATCCCACAAATAAGAATACCTTCCTCACAAAAGGAAGTCCGCAGCTTTTTAGGACATGTTGGCTACTATAGAAAATTTATTCCGAATTTTACTAGCCTAGCTACCCCTTTATTTAAATTATTATCTGAAGAAGCTTAATTTAAGTGGGATGATGAATGCCAAATATCTTTTGAAATTCTAAAACAGAAATTGTCAACTACCCCTGTATTAAGAGGACCAAATTGTTCCCTTCCTTTTCATATCTATACCGATTCCTCAGACACAACCCTTGGGGCAGTCCTTGGACAAAGATAAAATCAAATGCCCTATGCTATTTACTTTGTCAGTAAAAATCTGTCTCCAGCTGAAGTTAATTATACGGACACAAAAAAGGAATTGCTAGTTGTAGTCCATGCTATCAATAAATTTAGACACTATATTACAGGATATCAATATTTTGTACACACTGATCATTCAGCCATCCGATTCTTAATGAACAAACCTGTAACAAATCCTAGAGTTACACGATGGCTCCTATTATTACAATAGTTTAATATCATTATTATTGATAGACTTGGTAAAGATAATCTTGTGGTTGATTTCTTATCTAGAATGATTCATTTGGGAGATAATGCACAAGTAGAAGATACCTTTCCTGATGAAAATTTATTTGTTATCTCTACATTCACTCTATGGTATGAAGATGTTGCTAACTATCTTGTGATAGGGAAGGTGCCTCAGAAATTGTCTCCTAGAGAAAAACATAAAGTAATTCAACTAAGTGAAAATTACATGTGGCACGATGATTTCCTCTACAAAACAGGACTAGATTTGGTGATCATGAGATGTGTAAGGGAAGATGAAATTCATGATATTTTACAAGCCTGCCATGATGGCCCTTGTAGAGGTCACTTCATAGAAAAAAAGACTGCTTACAAAGTTCTGCAATCAGGTTAATACTGGCCCCATATTTTCAGAGATGCTAAAACTGATGTATCCAATTGTGATGAATGTCAATGAATCGATAAGCCTATTGCATGAGACCAAATTCCACTTCAAGCCCAAGCAGTCATTGAACCATTCGAGAAATGGGCATTAGATTTTTTAGGGCCCATTAACCCTGCATCTAAAAAGAAAAAGTATATACTTGTATGCACTAACTATGTGACTAAATGGGTTGAAGCAAAGGCTTTATCAGCTGGAAGTGAACAATCACTGGTAGATTTCCTTTTTAATGATATCTTTACTAGATTTGGTGTACCGTGAGAAATTTTGACTGATCAGGGAACTCAATTTACCTCTCATCTAGTCAAAGACGTTACAGAATAGTACCAAATCAAACACAGGAAATCTACACCCTATCATCCACAAGCAAATGGACAAGTAGAATCCACCAACAAAGTTATTGAGTCTATTCTTACCAAAACAGTACAACTGCACCATAAGGATTGGGTTGATAGATTATTAGAAGCCTTATGGGCTTATAGAATCACTTGGAGGAATACAACAGGACATACACCCTATGAGTTAGTGTATGGGAAGCAGGTGCTTCTCCCTATAGAATTTCAGATCAAAACCTTCTAGACTACAGTACAAGTTGGCATGAACTTGGATGAAGCCCAATAGTAAATACTCTTGTAGATTAATGAGTTGGATGAAACCAGGCAGGAAGCACTTCAAAGGAATACCCTCATTCAAGAACAGAGAACAAAATGGCATGACAAGTATGTCAAAAAGAGAAATTTTCAACAAGGAGATTGGGCCCTATTGTATGACAACAGATTCAAGAACTTCAAAGGTAAGTTAACCACCCATTGGATGGGACCTTATGAAATTGACACTATCTACGATAATGGTTCAATTAGGATAAATACAATTGATGAACAACATACACCACTACTTGTAAATGGTCATCGGTTGCAAGTTTACAACAAACCTCTGTCAAAAGAAGAATTTGTGACTCGTATATTATAGAATTCAGACATGCAGATGATCTGTAAGGAAGGAGATCCTCCTATTGACCCACATTGATTGATTAGTTTATTTGAAAATTTTTGTACATAGGTGTGGATCGAATTTTTTTAATAAGCTGAAGGTAACAAAAGACTCTTACCTCCTTTTGTTTTACTTTAGCAAATTTTCTTTTCTTTTGTAAGAAAATTTTTATAATCTATTTGATCCTTCATGAACTTGCTAAACATCAGTTGTAGGCATCAACAACAGTTGTAGGCATCAACAATATTTTTTTCTGTTTCGGTACCAAAAATCCTATTCTGGTCCAGTACCAGTCCAGTACTAGTCCGATACCAGAGTTTGTCCTTCTACAGTACTATCAAGACATATTGACAAAGCATATTTCAAAATATTATGTCAATTAATTTGAATTATGAAGCCATACAACAACCACTTAAGATGGAACCACGAAGCCAAAAACACTATCAAATGGCAGCCCTTGTGTTGACAACTAAAGGGAAGTATTTTAATTTCTTTTGGTTTTGTTGTTGAGAAGAACTTTAATTTCTTTTGGTTTTGTTGCTTAAAAACAAAATAAAAAGAGGGACATAATCTTTACCTATGATTTCTCAAAGAACCATAATCCACTTTAAAGACTAGAAGTTTCCTTTATCGAGTATTTCAGCATGATTTCAAGAAAAAAATATATTAGCCTATAAGCAACTATCTCACCCTAACCAGACTTCAATAGTATTCATTGGATTATCTTATTCAAGAGTAACATATGAGTATATGAACACTCTCTACCATGGACACGCTACCAAAACTTGTATGGCAGAGGATGTACCAATACCCCAAAGAAACTTTAGGTCATTCTCTTATGGACAACTTCAGACAAAATTATACATCTGGATCACTCTAAAGAAATAATGTGCATACAAGTTTATTTTTCCTTCAAACAAATCTTTAAAAGACATACAAAAGAAGAGTATATGCCTTCCAACCCAATACCATCCCACCCTATAAAAAGGTTTTCAAACGAGCCTCCCTTATCACCGTGAAAATAACTCTTTAAATACAAACCAAAACATGTGACTATGGACAAGAAGCCTCTGATGAAAAAAGGGTTTAAGAGACTAACCCGTTGGGATACTGAACAGGTCTGCTGGAAGCGGGTACCAATCTGTGGTATGACTAGGCAAACCCATCAGGGTATTGAACAGGCATGTTGGTAATGGGGCATTCTGCCTGGGGAAGGCACCTCTCACTAATGATCACAACTACCCCACCGGAGTACTGAATAGGCTTCCTGGCAGTGGGTTCTGGTTGAAAAATGTCTCATCTATACTTGTCTGATTGAAAAATCCACCTTTTTCCATCTAAAACAAAAAGAGTAAAGGTCATTATTGAATTTCATGACATACAAAACTCTAGATTAATCAGCAACATAATATCCATTTGAGAATAACCCAAAGTCAACTTATCGGTCTGACATCTAAAGCCTACACTATCTAAGAAGGAAACTTCTTAAGAGTGGAGCCCTAACTACATAGTCTAATCTACTTATATTGTGAAATTTATCTATAACAACCAATGATAGTAAATCTTTGAAGCAAGTTAGGTGGGATCTTTTCTTCTAGCAAACATATATGTACTCCCCTGTTTCACTGTTGAATGCTACCTCTGTCAATACTCCATTAAAAGAAGGAAAATTCCATTTTTGGCATGAGATGAAAACATATATGTATTCCCCTATTTCACTCATGAATGTTACCTCTGTCAATAATCCATTAAAAGAAGGGCAATTTTTTTTTTGGCATGAGATCATATGATAAATGATAAGTTGTACTTCTAAAATTTGATTGATTTTTCTTTTTCTCTTATCATCTTTCTCCATTATGATATAAAATGATGAATCTTCTTGCCTACAGATATACAACATCTTCGGCATGGGGGAAGGTCAAAGAGCCCCTTCAAAACTCTTTTCCAAACTTACATGATCACCCTGCAGAACCAAATACAAAATAAGATAAGCACATCAGAAGTATAGGATATTCCCATACCAAGTTTTCAAGAAGCTTCAGTCTAAAAGGATGAATCCTGACAATTTACAAGAAGTCACACATGCTATGGGTATCAATCATACAAAGGTGAAAGAAAAGGTAACATGGTATTTATTTTCCTATGCTCATAAAACTATAATAAATATAAAAAGCTATACTAGATCTTATGACCTTAGTATTAAACCCTTGTGCCTATTCCTCATACCCATATGCCTAAACCTAATTAATCCTCTCATAGCTCTTGAACATGGTTAAAGGAAAAAATCATATCAAAATATGAAGCATGCATAACAATGATAAGCCACGAATATATTTCCTCCTCAAGCAAATTCACGAACCTATCTTATACCATGAACCATGATCCAACATTACTTTCACCCCCCGAATGTCCAATGACCTATCTCAAAATGATGCCTTGAACACCCGACATCTTATCCTCATCATTACAATAACGGGTAGAAATTAAATAGCTTATCTGGTGGCGAAGCCATCTAGATAAGCTTCATTTGGTCATAATTTTTCCTTGCAGTACCCTCACTTAAACTTACCATTCGCAACACCATCACCATACTTCCCCCTATTGTGAGTTTTTCTCCAGTCTCGAGCCTGCTCCTTTCTGATACCAAACCCTTCATCAATTAACTAAACCCTTGTGCTACAACCCAATCCTTTTCTCAACCTATAATGATGGGCATTACTAGACACGAATCGGTTTTCCAAATTTATAGGGAAACTGAGGAATACCAATTATGTCAAGAAAAATATGTTAGATTGGGGTGGATACCTTTTCTGGAAAAATTTACGGGCTGGAACGAGAAGATATCTCAGGAATTTATACAAGGTTCTGATGGAGAAATGGCACGTATAGGCAATATACAACTGATAATTAATGAAACAACCATAAGGGAGGTTATGGGACTGCCTAGAAGAGGAGCTAAATACTTCAAAGGTGTAGTAATTAACCAAGAAATGTGCCAACAATTCTTGAAGGCAAATCATCAACACCCTGACTGGAAGAAGGGGATCCCTAGAAACTACATCAAAGAAGAATACCATCCAATGATTACCAGTCTTCAACGATTTGTCACCTGTGAAGGCATGTATGCCGTGACTTTCATTTATCACCTTAGGCTCCTATTGCATTTTGAAGGAGGCCCTGAACTCGATTTTCGATATTTTCTATGGATGCATTCGAATAAAATGGTAAGAGGTGTTAAATCCATCTCCAAAATAGAGAAGACTATCATCTACTATCAAGGACTCATTGAAATGCTAGTTTTGCATGAGCTTAGGAAACAAAGGATTAGTTGGAAAACCCTTATCATACAAAACCTTCCCACAGGAAACAAATCTATGGAAGAAACCCAGCATGGTCCAAAGAAAAGTAAGGGACCCCAAGAGAAAAAGAGCAAGGAGGATAAGACAACTCCACCATCATCTAGGGAAGTGAGCCAACATGAAAAGGCAGGGTTATCTTCCACAGTCAACAAGACTTCTAAAAGCTCTAAATCAAAAGGTAAAAACAAACTAGTAGAGGAGACTTCAACGGTGGCAGTTGAGAAAGAGGACATCAGAAAATGATGAAGAAAATGAAGCATAGCTCGGAAACTAAAAGTAAATAGTATGTGGCACAACCCCCTATCACCATTTCACAATTAGAGAAGAAGAAAAGGAAGTCTGTGAGCATCCATAATATGGTACCTCCTTGTAAAATAACTACGAGGAGCATGACAAAGAAGGGAAAAAAAATAGTTAGTCCTCATACACAGGAGGATCCAATTGACCTTACCTCCCCTTCTGAGGATTTACTAATCCAAGATGACATCCCTAGTCTGACCGAAGATCAAGCCACTATTAATTTATGTGGGATGAGGGAGGAATTCGAGGAAAGGGAGTGCACCCAGTCAACAATGGTAGAATCAACAAAGAACTTGACAAAAAAACAAATGAAGAAAAGGATTTGGGAATTACAAAAAAAAAATCAGGAACTCCAACGGGAAGTAAAGGGATATCAACTCTTGGATAGATATATCAAAAAGGAAAATGAGCAGTTGAAAGCAACCAACCAACAAATTCAAGACGACCATGAAGAGACCTCTAACAAGATCAAGAAGGTATTATGACTCCTACAATATGTTAGGTTCATTAAAAGGGAGCTAAGAGAAGAGGCTTTAGCCATCAATATCATTGATACACCAAAGTAAAGAACACAGTCTCAAGTTTTGAAAAAAAAATGGGTTTTGTTTTCAGTTGCATGAGGGCATGCAATGATTTTTGCATGGGGGAATGTTGAGACTTGGAATTGACATTCTCATTACCCTATTATACTCTTCACCTATACCTTTTTTGCCTACCTAAATATTGAGTGAATGACAAGAACACTACCAATTGCCAGTAATAAGGTCATAAGGTAAAGTATGGTTAATTCATGCATTTTGTGGTTTATTGAGTTAAGGAATTAAATATTTCATGTACTAATGCTCAATTTGTCATATGTGAATCTTTGACCTCTAGATGTCTAGCGTTCCTGTACCATCTCTATCATGATCTGGTACCTGCACACCAAGCCCACTACTATCCGAATATGGTACCAAATGCATTCGGTACTAAATCTTACCTGTTGCGATACAGTACCAACAACATGCACTATTATGATCTGGTACCAATGGTCACACACTGTCATGATCCGGTACCACCTTTTGCACCCTGTCGTGATCCGGTACCATATGCCTGTTACGATCCGGTACTACATTGGAAGAGCCTCTGCACTAAGTTAAGTGCCAGATCTCACCTAAGTCAATTGGTGGACATTTATTTGTTTTAAGCAAAGTTATGATAAGAACAGTTTTTAATTGCCTCATCTTCATGCACTTCATGTCATCAGGATGAGGCTAAAGATGTAATTGAATGATTAAACTTAACAACTGATTGATTTGCAAATCACTTCACCTCCTTTTGTTTCACGATTTAGATTATTAAATAGTCGTGGAAAGGATGGTACAAGACTAGGAGAGTTAGCATATCATCAATATGTAAGCAACGTATGATAGTATAGAACACATTTTTCTGAGTGAATATTAATGGAATGTCATTTTATCTCTATATTTTGATTATCTATGATTATGAATGAGTTGAGTTGTTAAAAAGAGTTTTGATTTTATGTTTTGAAGTGTGAGTGAGAATAATGTGTGTGTCGAAAGCAAGCTTCCTGTAGACTTGAATAGTTGACATGTTGAAGCGGCAAGGGCCCACCACCCAACAAAGCTCAACCTCTTTGTAGATTAGCATTAGTATTTGTTTTCAGTAGTATAAACATTGAATTAGCTAAAGATTTAACTCTGTTAGATGATAGCAATACAACTTAGATTAAAATGTCCATTCTACAATTGCTTAGAGATCTTTAATTGCTTTGTTTTTGCATATGCTCTGTTTCTGTTCTCATGAATTTGATTTCCTTGAATGATCATAGATGTTGGCAGCAATAGTCAAAACTACTTGGATAAGAACTAGTGAAGTTCATTGTGAACCACAGCAAAACCAACATATCAACTATTGAACTACCCATGCTATGTTGATTGATGTGTGATTTCCTTTCAAAAAGTGTGGATTGCATAGTTAGTTTTCTAGGTCAGACATCAGAGTTGATCTATCAAAC
The DNA here is from genome assembly GCA_009831015.1 of Picea engelmannii. Classification (NCBI taxonomy): domain Eukaryota; kingdom Viridiplantae; phylum Streptophyta; class Pinopsida; order Pinales; family Pinaceae; genus Picea; species Picea engelmannii. Next base: position 201,146 of record ML799779.1, read on the forward strand.
AAATTCCATATCACACTTACATGTGACATAATGGAATAGATAGACTCTTTGTGAAAGACAACCAAAGTGCATTGTAGTTTTCTATTTTGATTTGTTTCCATCATACATAATCTAGTTTGATTCTATACTCGTGACATTAGAAATTACCTTTCTTACTAGTGTCCTGTAACTCTGTTGATTATGAATCCCAGATTGATAATTAATGAGTGCATTATATTAGACATATAAGTAGCACAACAAGACTCATCCAAAGGATGAGCTTACATTACAAGCATATTTTATCCTCCTTAAACTTGCATAAAAATAAAGAGGTACTCGCCAAAAATGGTGGGGGAAAAATTGGGAAAGAAATGTGTCTAAACTTTTATTCTATGGAAGAGTCACTTTTGAACATGACACCCTTTCACTTACTTTGTGTCTAGGTTGGAAAATCCACTTGTCTCCTGATTATACTCCTTTATAAGATTACAAATTGGTTTGTGATCCCTGTTTTTGAGTGAGTGTTTCCAAGATAGTTGTCGTGTCATCAATATGTTCAAAGAGATGTTCCACCGAAAATCCATCTATTGCGTCGACCACTTCTACAATATTTAAGCCTTCTATTGCCTCGGACACCTCATAGTCAATCCTGAATCTCTTGTTACTCTAATCTACCTCAAATCTTGTTACCTGTTTCGTGTCATTGATGTGGGATACATTAAGGCCCTCTTGTGATGAGTCTTCTCCTGTCAACTTCAACTCATTATCTAGGAATTAGACTTAGAAATAAATTTGTACCTTGGAACTTGCATGCCTCAATGGCATTTTTCCTCGCTTTCGACAGTGGGTTTTCATTATTGACCCCTAATCGAGAGATTTCGTCGAGTGTTTGACTTCAACTCATTAATTCACATTCGTTGGATTGTACTAGTGTACCTTGGGAGTCATTGACATTAATGGTAATTTCTCTCGCACTTGTTAACGGTATTCACTAATGACCGGTAATCAAGTGGTTTCTACCATGTTTGACTTCAGCACATGTATTCACATGGTTAGATCCGTACTATAGAGTGATGGAGATGAAGACCCTGAATCTTTTCTCATAGATTCAGATTGCGTTGGAGTATATTGAATTTGTATTGTTCCATAGACCCACATTGTATGTCTCGTGGCTATGTTCAAATTTGAGTCTTTAACACATAGATCCACAATGTATTTTTGGTGTCTATGTTCAGATTTGAGTCATATTGGCATGGATCCACAGTGTATGTTTGGTGGCCATGACCTATCTTACTTGACATGGATATTTGCATGTTGGCATTTATGTTTTGAGTCATTTGTATTCTGAGTATGGGAATGCCTACCTCAGTGATGATATATTATTGTACTGTATTTCCTTGTTTGTTGGCAGGTTTCCAACTGACGTGTTCCTTGTTCCCTACACACACTCAACAAAGTATTTCAGCTATCACTCTGTTCTAACTTCATACTTTTGGGGGCTCTCTGTTACACATTATTTTCATCATCCTTATGATCGTTAATGATGTAAACCTATTTGTTTCCTCCAGAGGGGTCAATGGCCTGAATTCCTGAAGAAAGAAGGGGGAAGAACTTTCCCTAAGAGAAGAAGTTGTATTTTCCATTGTAAAAACCTTATTTTGGAGGATTTCTGCAGGTTGCTATATACATAGGGTGCATAAATGCCTCATTTCTGTAGGTTGCACTATAGCTGGGATACAGAGTTTCTGCAGGCTGCACTATAGCTAGGGTGCAACGACCTTTGTACGTGGGAAAAATGAGCATCTTCTCGATGCTTCTAGAAGGAGAAGATTCTATGGTGAGGTGGCCTCCAAATGCTTTAGATCTTACTCGCTTTCATGATTTAGTGGTCTCATCCTAACGTCCTCACCTTATCCTCTTCAACTTATAAAAGGAGAGGAGCTCTCATGGAGAAAGTTAGTTGGATTGAGCTTGGGAAATTTATTGTGTCTTTGAGCTTTGCTTTGTCAATATAGATTGTGAGTAGCTATCAGATCCATGGTCTCAGAATCCTTGGAGAAAGAAGTGTGTGGGAAGCAAGGAACTGTTGGAAGGAACTTGACAACATCAAGGCATCTAGCTGTATCTTTTTTCCACAATATATAATACAGTGGCATGTTTCTTTCCCATAAAATCATTCTCATTTTATTACATGACTCCTTGATCACATGTTTAAGTTTTCATTGAATATATTATTGTTTCTTTCACTTTGGTTGGTTTGTGTTTCATTGCAGGATCAATAATACAAGAGCACTAGAGCAAAGGAGGGACAATAGAGATATAAGGAAGCGATATATTAAGGTATGTCATCCATTCCTTCTTTGGTAGTAAATTCAATGATTGTAACTTAGGGAAATCATCATGTCATGTCTTGTTTTGTTCTAGATCTTGGTGGATCTAGGGAGATTAGTTTATGTCCACATTTACCGATTTATCCAATAACAACTATATATGTGTGCCTCTTATTATATACATTTGATATATCTATGTTATATTATTGGATCTCTTGCAATATCTCAATATATTTCTTTTTTATATCTCCACTCTCATTTTGTGCTCAAAATAATCTAGATCAAGGGGTATATACACCGAAGTGTGTACCTAGGGGTTCTATAATACTATTTGTGAAAAAATAAGGATGGGAACTTGAGGCTTTGGATTGAATTTAGGTAGCTAAATAAGGTGACTGTGAAGAACAAATATCCTTTTCCAAGGATATATGACCTATTTTATTACATAAAATATGCAAAAATATTCTCCAAGAATGACCTTAGGTTAGACTATCATCAAGTGAGGATTAAAGAAGAAGATATCAATAATAAAAACTTCAGAACAACGTATGGACATTATGAATTCACCGTGGTGCCATTTGGATTTTCAAATGAAACAATTGTCTTTATGTGTTTAATGAATGGTATTTTCATAAATTACTTAGGTAGTTTTTCCACTCTCTTTCTAGATGACATACTTATTTACTCTAAGTCTAAAGAATACCATGAGAAACACTTTGGAATTGTTCTACAATTATTGAGGGAGAATCAACTATATGAAAAGTTTAGTAAGTGATCATTCTATCAGAGGAAGATACATCATTTGGGTCATATCATTTTAGAGTAAGGGATAGCTATGGATCTTGAGATGATAAGAGCCATTGACGGATGTCCAGTGCCAAAGAATGTCTCAGAAGTGAGATACTCCATTGGACTTGTAGGATACTATAGAATATTTATTGAAGGATTTTAAAATATTATACACCCAATCAAATCTTCTAAAAAGGAGGGTGTGAGATTTGAATGGAACCCTGATTATGAGAGAAGTTTCTAGCACTTGAAAATATTGCTGACAAGTGCACCAATTTTTAGGATTGTTGTTCGAAATGAAAAAAAAAATGTGTTCACTTATGCATGCAAGGAAGGGCTTGGTGTATTCCTTAGTCAAAATGGGAACGCCATATGCTATGAATCAAGGAGTTTAAAAGAGAATGAGAGACACTATGGAACTCATGATTTGGAATTGGAAGACATAGTGCATGCCTTGAATATGTGGAGACATTATCTCTTGGGAAAACTATTTGAGATTAGGATAAAAAATAATGGTCTAAAATATTTTTTTGGATATCCAGCCTTAGATGCGACACAAAGTAGATTGTTGGAATTACTTAGTGAGTATGACATTGATATAAATCATATAAAAGGTACATAAAACAAGGTGGAAAATGCACTCAACAGGAGGGTGCATAGGATTCATATTATATCCATTAACATGCATACATGTAATTTGAAGGACAAATTTTGAGATGCTACAAAATTATATCTAAAATACTTGGAAACAAAGGAAACAGTACATCTAGGTAATTTGCAGTAGAAAATTAAAGACTATGAGATAGGAGAGGATGTAATCCTCATCTACAGGGGTATAATTTAAGTGCCTAAGTTTTAGGAGATGAAAAATATGGTGCTAAGAGAGATGCATAATGTGCCTTATGTTGGGAACCCAAGGTACTAGAAAAAAATTGTAGTTGTCAATAGCCAATATTTTTGGTTTGGTATAAAGAAAGAGGTGGTTGATTACATTGCTATATGTCTAGAATGTCAGAAGGTCAAGGTTGAAAATAAACATCTAGATGGTTTTCCACAACTATATCCCATTCCTAAATGGAAATGGGAAGTAATGACAATTGATTTCGCCACCAAGCTTCCCAGAATAGCCAAGAAACATGATTTCATCATGTTGGTCATAGATAGGCTTATTAAAGATGTCCATTTTATCCCAATGAAGATAACACACAAATAAACCAACCTTGAAAATATATGTATGAGGTAAATTTCCAAGCTTCATGGTGTGCCCAATGAAATTTGTTCTGACAAAGATCCCGAGTTCACATCAAATTTTCGGGAGCGATTATTCAAAGGATTTGGGACAAATATGAACTTTAGAACATCATATCATCTAGAATCAGATGGGAAATCAGAGAGGGCCAATCAAGTGATTGAGGATATGTTGAGGATGTATGTGATGGATAAACCATCAAAATGGAAATATTGTATACATTTGGCTGAATTTTCAAATAATAATGGGTATCAGGAATCTTAAAAAATGAACTCATTTAAGGAATTATATTGAATAAAGTGAAATACATCAGTGATTTGGGATGACCCAACAGATAGAGAAATGGTTGTCTGAAACTTGATGAGGGAAACAAAAGAACATATGGTGAAAATTAAGTATAATTTAAAGACTTCTCAAGACAAACATAAAAGTTATGTAGAGAAAGCCACAAATCATAGAGAGTTTAAAGTGGGTGACCATGTGCTCTTAAAAGTGAAGGCCAAGAGAATTTTCCTGAAGTTGGGAAATTATTCTAAGCTTGCAAGAAGTTATTGTGGGCCCTTTGAAATCCTGGATAGAATTGGACTTGTTGGATACATGATTGAACTACCTTCATTCATAATGTATTCCATTTGCCTTTTCTTAAAATGTATGTTTATGATGCTAATCATGTAATTGATTAGATTGTGATCCAGGTGGAGAAATAAGGAGACTTCCAAGTACATTCGATGCACGTATATTGGATCGAAAATTTAAGTTTCTCTAAAATCAAGCAATAGAGACGGTAAAGGTCTAGTGGACTTGTTACAGTCCTAAAGATGCAACCTCAGAGCACGAAGATGTCGTGTGGGAAGATTACCCACATATTTTTGAGTATTCTTGAATATTTTGATTGTAAATGTGTATATAATGCACTAACGACAATGCATAAATAAAGGGGGGGGGGGGGGGGGNATACCTCCAGGTCGAACCCTAGTTGTAAATGAACATATAGTATGTTGAGCCATGATATCTTGGTATCAAAGTGTCTTTGTATATATATGTGTGTTTTGAGGCCAAAATGTCTATGTGATTATTAGAATGGAGGCATTCATGATGTTCCCAAGGAAATTGTTTTTGATAGAGATCCCAAGTTCACATCAAATTTTTGGAAGCGTTTATTCAAAACATTTGGGAAAAATATGAAATTTAGCACATTATATCATCCAGATTCATATGGGAAAATAGAGAGGGTCAATAAAGTGACCAAGGATATGATGAGGATTTATGTGATGTATAAACCATCAAACTAGGAATATTATCTACATTTGGTTGAATTTTCCTATAATAATGGGTATCAAGGATATTTGAAAATGAACTCATTTGTGGAATTATATGGAAGAAAGTGCAGTACATCAGTGAGTTGGGATGAACCAACAGATAGAGTAGTGGTTGGTCTAGAGTTGATTAACGAAATGGAAGAACATATGATGAAAATTAAGCATAATTTAAAGGCTTATCAAGAAAAATAGAAAATCTATGTCGAAAAAGGCACAACTCATACAGAGTTTAAAGTGGGAGACCATGTGTTCTTAAAAGTGAAGGCCAAGAGNAACGAAATGGAAGAACATATGATGAAAATTAAGCATAATTTAAAGGCTTATCAAGAAAAATAGAAAATCTATGTCGAAAAAGGCACAACTCATACAGAGTTTAAAGTGGGAGACCATGTGTTCTTAAAAGTGAAGGCCAAGAGAAGTTCCCTGAAGTTGGGAAATTATTCTAATCTTGCAACAAGATATTTTGGGCCCTTTGAAATCCGTGAGAGGATTGGACATGTTTCATACATGATTGCACTACCAAAATTCCTAATTTATTCAATGTTTCTTTGCTTGAAACATATGTGTCTGATGATAATCATGTAATTGATTGGATTGTGATACACGTGCAGAAAGAAGGAGACTTCCGAGTACAATTGATGTGCATATTGGATCAAAAAATCAAGTTTCTCCTAAATCAAGAAATAGGGATGGTAAAGATCCAGTGGACCTGATACTGTATTGAAGATGCAACCTTGGAGCATAAAGAGTCCATGTTGTAAATGAATGTATAGGATGGTGAGCCAAGATATTTTGGGGTTAGGGTGCCTTCATATATATATGTTTTGATGCCAAAGTGCCTATGTAATTATTAGGTTGAACTCTCTGGATGCTAAAATTCCACCAAGCCTATATGTGTAATATGTAATCACACTCAATGTTATTCATAAAATCCATCATTGTTGCAGACCAACCAGAGAAAAAGAGTATGGGGAGGTAAAATATGATAGAAGGGAAATAAGGCTAAGGGTATAGGAAGACGGGCTAAGCCAAGGGATTATTATAATAATATTTCATAATGTTTAAGATATATGATATTTTTATCTAAGTACCTAATCATGAGGAACGTGTCACCCAAGTGGGGGGGAAAGTTGACCGAAGGTGGCTCCCGACATGACAAGTGTCAAGTTGTGAGCATGCACATATATTGGGGGAACTTAGTATATTCCCCATTATTCACTCATATTTCCTTGATTATTTACTCATTTTGACCAGTCATACCTTGCATCCATCCCCATTCATGCATGTACATGGAAATATTCAGGATTTGTTTGTAACGAGTGAACCTGGGGAATTTGAGCTAAAGAGGTGGGTTGTTAGGCCCATGTGAATTTTAAATAAGCTAGTTGTCAGACCTGTGAGCATTCTCTATAGGTAAGAGAACTATTGGGAAATTTTTCCTAGTGTCTATATGCAGCTAGAGAGATATAAGACTTCCTGTCTCACCTCTTACCATATCCTCGAAAGTGAAGTGGGGAAATTGAAGGATTGTTGAGCAAAGAAGGGGAACACTTCCTCGGGTGGGACAGGATGTGGGGAATGAGAGGTTGTAGGTGATAGGTTGTAGGATGTAGGTTGTAATATGTAGGGAAGGAGATGCACATTATTGAGAGATTTAAGGGCCAAAACCATAACTTGGGTCCAAGTATTACCTTCATGATGGACCTTCAAGGACACATAAACTTGCAGTGCCAATTTAATAACCATCAATGAAAAAATCAACCCCTAGAAATTCTTGAGTTTGATTCCCAAGTCCTTAAAAAAATGATCTACAAAGAACCCATGATCGAAATATCTTATGAGAATCTTATCTACATACAAATATAGAGATATACACCTAGATGCACCAACATAAATATCCTTGGCATACATCTTAGCATACAAACTCATCCCATTGGCACAGACCATACCCTAAACTAACCCAACCATGGTTGAATCTATGGTTATTTGGTTATCCAATTGAATGCATTTCCTAGCCGAAGTTTCCCCATGTTTGTGACCTTTCCCATGTAATAGAAAAAGGCATTAATCTCTTCCACCATGGTTTCTTACTCGCCTACATAGATAAAAAAGGATTTGTCTTTAGCCCCTTTTGGAGACCAAACATTGTGGTATCCACTAATTTATATCCCCTTTTATTTTCATAGTTAAATACTTGGCTTGTTAGAGGGACTTTCTTATTTTCATATCAATCATCGTGCCCCTCGATTATTCCTAAAAGGATTCCATCCCCCCCAATTATTATTTCCTTGAATTCTTGTCAGTAATCCATGGTTAAGAATATGTCTCTCTAGGCACAATGAATTTAGGCTCATCTACCCATGGGACCTTCACGTTGTTTATCAATGTCTTATCACATTCATTCATAAAGGGAGTTTCTAAATTGTGAAAAATAAATTCAATATATTATAGGTATTAGGGGGGAGGGATGTGACGTCTCAAGGGGTTTAAGTTATTGGGGGCCATAAAAAGGGGTATTTAATAAAAATAGGGGTTTCTTTTATTGGAAAAATGTATAGGGAAGGGGGTTCAATAAAAGGATTTGGGAGATATTTATTAATATATATTTAAATTAGGGATATTCTTTAATATCCTACGAACACAAGAACTATGCCACAGGTTCACTTACTGAAGACCTTGTGCATATACCATGATCAACCCCTTATTCCAAAGGGATTGGGATTTTGATAGAGTTTTTTCAAGGCTTCAGTGTAACTAGCTGAGAGAATGTGATTGGACATCACATACCCCATTATGCTCTAGTTGATCCATCGCAAGCGGGGTTTCCCAACTTGTAGTTCATTGCGTCAACTTAGATTTGGTTAGCTAATAATTATGGGACCATGCAAGGAATGTACACTATACCCAGGAAAGGGTACATTTTGTACAACAAAGGATAGGTACAATGATGACCTCTTCCCACTACATTGTTTGACCTTGCCCCACCCCTTCAACGATTCAAATAAATAATTTCCCAAAATATCGAGCTCATTAGAATAAATTTAAACCACCATCATACTTAGCAACTAAAAAAATTTGCATATGTGTTTGGCCTAATTAATAGGTTGGAGCCCATACTATATGTCCCCCCAAGGATATGATAATAACGATAATTAGAATTGTATCAATATTATGCATATTTTGGCATTTATTGTAAATGATACAACATTTATTGTAATTCATAATCTTAACTTGTGGTATTCTATTGTAAGTGAGATAATGGATAGATCATGCAATTTGTGAATTTAGTGTGTACAATGTAAGCAAGCAACATGATTTTGGCTAGCTTCCCTCCAAAATTTAATATTTTGTTTATAATATTTTTGCATATAAAAAAGGGTAAAGGATGCAAAAATCGATGGGTATTTCCACACATGTAGAACACCCTAAGTAGTTGCCCACCCAAATAAATCAAAGATTATTACCCTAGTTTATTCCATGGTAAAACAGTTCAAGGGGGAAACTATCCATGACCAAACCAATGTAGCCACTTGAGGCAATATATTAATGCAAAAGAAAATAAATTTTTCTTATGAGTTTCTCACAATGGATCATTACCAAATGACCACTATAGAATATGAACATTGGATCACAACCATCAGATTACATAACTACATATGCATATTAGTGCATACTAAGAAAACACACTAAAAAACACAAATTTCACCTTAATCCACTTTGAAATTTTAATGACATGGGTTATTTTAAAATAGGACAAAAATATTAAGGGTAAAGTTTTATACTTAAAATCTTCATCAATAAAATGGAACTATACCTTTCTACAAATTTTTTAACAAATTTATATATATAACTTTGGAAAAAATTCTTACCAAATTTATATGAAGAAAAAACAGAGTTAAGTTCGTCCACTTATTAATTTTTGAAAAATTAAAGAAGTTTAAGAAGTTATAATTGATCACTTATTAACTTTAAAAAAAAATAGTCTCTAGGTCAAGTCTCCTCTCAATATATTGTTGAGATTATTGGGCCTCACTTGATGTCCCCACCTAGTTAGGCCGAGTGATTAGGACCAAAGATTTACAGATCACCAATAATTTTAACAACTTAAAAAAAATGAAATTGTCCACTTATTAACTTAAATTCTCATCAATAAAATGAAATTATAGCTTTCTAATTTTTTTTTATCAAATTTATATATATAATTTTGGACAAAATTCTTAAGAAATTTATGAAAAGAAAACAAAAAAATTATGTTTTTCCACTTATTAATTTAACTTATTAATTTAACGGGAATTAAAAGAGTTAAAGAAGTTGGAATTGTCCATTTATTAACTTTTAAAAAATAAAATCTCTCGGTCAAATCCCCCTCTGGCCTCGAATCCTCACTTAGTTAGGCCCTATGATTAGGGCCGAAGGTTTACTAGATCACCAATAATTTTAACAATACACTTATTAACTTCTAAACATATTAACCAATAACTAACTTCTAAACATATTAACCAATAACCTAAAAGGGTATTCCTAAGGCCTTGAACTTTAAACTCATAATTGTAATAGTTTCCTAATTACATAAAGAAATGAGACCGTCGTCGCCTCAATACCCCAACTTTCGTTCATTCCAAAAATTCTACGGCAGGTTTACTTGAAATGATTTTGTCACCTTTTCTTTGGTCTCTGAGAGTTCTGATTGGAATAGCCGCTTTATATTAGCAATATTTTTATCAGATTTAATTGGTCACGTGTGGCTATTTCGTTCTGTCAACTTTTAAGTCGCAGAGGTTAGGTTAACATTTCTGTCTGAAAAATGCAGTTGCAGTTGTAGCAAGTTTAGTGCTGTGAAATGGACCTAATTATATGATGTTGAGTAAACTTTATATTTTGCTTTTATTAGACAATAGCAGGGATGGACCAACATATTTTGAATTACAGCAGCGGACTCGGTGCAGCAGACTTCTCCTTTGCCTTCAACAACAGTGATTTTTCAGACCGCATGTTGCAAATAGAAGTCGTCCCAGATTCGATAACGGATTGCAAAAGTCAGAATTAAAACCCTACTGCCTTTTCAAATTCAAATATGATATTAGTGTTATTGTTTTTAAATGCAGACCCTTTGCAAGTTGCAGGTAGCCATGCTGGTTCTTCTATGATGATGGATCGCTCGAATATTGGAGTAAGAGTCAAAAGTCTACATGTTAACACAGAAATATTGGCGGAAAAGAGTGCATTTTTTCGCAAAGTAAGAATAAACTGTTTATAATACAATGCTGATCATGTTTACAACATTTACCATTTTACTTTTTTTTTTAATGTCTTTCTATGGCGGATGAAGCTTTTCTCAAATGGCATGAGAGAAACGAAGGAACGGAATATCACTGTTCGGATAAATTGATCGGGTAAATAAGTATCATAATTAATCCAAGCATTGGATATTGTATTTTTTTTACTCTTAACTTTCTATTTGAATTTTCTATACGAAAGAGGAAGATATTTTATGGTGTGGTATTTCATTGCAGATGAAATGGCATTCACGGATTTATTGCAGTATATGTACAGCGTAACCCTTCGTGCACGTTCTACAAAGGAGCTTTTGGATCTGCTAATGGTTGCAGACAAGTTCCAGGTAACATCATGTGTTGATTGGTGCAGCAGCGCTTTGCACAATTTACCAATGTCAACAGAGACTGCGTTTCTTTATATAGACCTCCCCAAGCCTTCGCTTACCAAAGGTTCGGTGCAGTCATTGGTAGATACGGGAAATAAGTTTCTTTTGGAACAATTTGGTGATATTGAAAAGTAAGTAGGCATTCCCTGTCACATATAGGCAGTATTTGTTTTGGGTTAATTAGAATTGAGAAATGTATGTTGTTTTGGGTAAATGTTTGTTAAACATAATGTAATCTCAACAGTCTGCGAGCTGTACTGGACAGCTGTACTTTCTATTTTTGTCTTGCTTGAGCCTATTTAGCTCAACCATCTTGCATTGTACTCATCTTCTCTTCTTCATACATTTCAATATACTGTTCTATTATTTTCTCTCTACATTTCTCTTTACTTCACAACTTATCATGGTATGAGAGTTTCAGCAGTAAGCTTCTTCACACAGTCTGGAGAGCAACTCGATCCTCGATCCTCACAACACAGAGCTTCATGGATCTTGAGAGCATGCGACACAGACTCTTTCATAAGGTTTGGAGAGTTGTCCATCATACTCTCGAAAGAACCTCGCAGGAAACTTCCACGAGGAAGCAGAATGTCTTACGTTCAAAAGATCAACGTAGGAAGCTTGCAGAGGAAACAGAGCGTACAACGCTCGAAAGATCCAGGACGAAGAGAACGCAGAAGAAGAAACTTTAAAGATTCTTGCACATTTTTCAAGAATCGTCAAAGATTGATGAAGAAGAGCTTCAGAACGGAAGAACGTTTAAAGAACTCGAAGGGTACATTCAAAATTGTTAAAGATTGTTGCAGAAGGTACAATCGTTTAAATATTTTTTAAATTCGCTCAAATCTGTCAAAGATTGTAGCAGAGAAAAAAGAACTCGTGAAATTCTTTCAAATCTTTGAAAGATTCATGAATCTTTCTTCCATGGGAGTAAAGAACGCATCTCAGGGGCAAAGAACAACCATTAAGGCCGTAAGATTCGTCTTGAGAATGTATCCGAAGCGGGAAACTAGTTCAGAAGGGACGAGGAGAGCGCGGAAAAGGTGAAAGTGTTTTAGCCATTAGATCTTGCGTAGAACCCCGACAACCATTGGATCAAGTGAAGGCGCGCAAAGTTTAGTCTCTGGAGGAGCGCACAAGGAGAAAGGATCTGAGTCGTCAGATCTGGAGCAAATTTCCCGCCAGCCGTCAGATTGGATTGAAGTTGCACGAGGTTTACCTTCGGGGATAGGAGGTGGAAAATCCCGACGAGGGCATAGCCATCGGGATAGCAGTCATCGGAAAATCGTGATTCTCGAGGACAAGAGAATCGAGACACTTCAAGTCTCAAAACGCCGGGAAGATCTGGACCCTCTGTTAGCGGAGACACGTGGCGGAGATCGAGCGCCCATCGGTACTTTGGCGCATCGGTATATCGACATTCCCGTGGACAAGAGATTGGGGAAGTCTACGTTGAAAACCCCGACATGAATCTAAGCCGTCCGTTTGGGGAGACAGGTGTCAGAAAGCTTAAGAGAGTTGGGATATTCGGCATCAGGAAATCGGAGTTCTTGAAGTTGAAAGAATCGGGATATCAAAAGTCTCGAAATCCTGGAGAGATCAGAACCATCCGTCTTGAGGAGGATGCGTGGCAGCAATCGACACCATCAAGACAAGGCCCAATAAGAAGGCATTGATCAGTGTTTTGGTCATCGGGATATCGGGGATCCTGATGACAAAGAGTCAATGCATTTTGGAATCGCGAATCGCGAAACCCTGATAAGTGGGGGCCAGCTGTCAGTATATTGGAGAAGTGGGAAGTGTCGTTTAAAAGAGTCAGTTGTTAGCGTAGCAGAGAATCGAGATTTGAGGAGTCGGGAATCTCATGGGTGCATGCATTTAGGCATTGGAAACCCCGAAACCCCGACAAGAGGTTTGACTACGGTCATGAGTAGTGGTCACGTGGACCACGAGCTTAGCTTGGAGGGATAACGCGTGAAGGGCGCGTCGGGATTCAGAGAATCGCGAATCCTGAGGACATGAACATTTGGACATTGGAAAGTCCAAAACTCCGATGAGGAGGTATGGCTGCGGTCTTATAAGCACGGCTGTGTGGACCAGCAACACAACTAGGAGGGGCTGAAAAAAAAAGATACGCATCGGCAAATTGGCCCATCGGAGATCAGGGAATTGAGGAGTCAAAAGAACTCCTCATCAGAACTCGTGAAATTCCAATTTGCGATATCCCGATTAGATATGGACCGTCAGATCACACAAGATCTAGACCGTCGAATTGTCCAAAGGCAATTTTTCGTATTTCGAGGATTTGAAAGTCAAAAAGTTGGAAAAGCCCATAGCGCTTTAACAGTATGGCGTGTGGTCCCATTGCAAGGAGACTAAAGGCCAATTCAAGTCCAATAAGCTCCCTTCGTCCATCGAAAAATCGACAAATCGACGATCGGAGGTAAATACGAAATTTCCCTCTATTTTTTTCTGCATTTTTTTTATGGCATCGTCTAGCAATTTAGGACCAACTCAGGGTCTGATTCTATTGGGAAAGAATTACGAGTTTTGGTCTCTTCGAATGAGATCGTTCTTGCAAGCACAAGAATTTTGGGAACCAGTGGATCTTGGATATGTGGAACTGGATCCAGCCGCCCTCGCTGCCATGACAAATGCGCAGAGAATTGCTCAGGCAACACTGAGGAACAAAGAAAATAAAGCAAAATTCTGGATTCAAAATTCTGTGGATGATTCGATTTTCTCGAAAATCATAGGCACTAGTACTTCAAAACAGGCCTGGGACATCCTTAAATATTTCTACCAAGGAAATGACAGGGTCAAAACAGTTAAACTGCAGACCTTGTGGACACAATTCAAGACTCTAAGGATGACAAAGTCCGAAAATGTGGATCAGTTCATGACCAGAGTCATGGGAATCGTGAACCAGATTAGACTGATTGGTGAAACCATCACTGATCAACGAATTCTTGAGAAAATTCTCAGAAGTCTACTCAAGAAATTTGAAATGGTTGTAACAACAATCTTTTAATCCAAGGATCTGTCAAGATTTTCAACAGATGAATTAATTGGTTCTCTGGTGACACATGAAACCAGACTGCATCTCACAGATGAGTCAATGTCCAATGTTTTCAAAACTCAATTCTCCTTCAGCAGAGGGAGAGGCAGAGGAAGAAGCAGAGGTCACCAAGGAAGAGGGAGAAATCAGAGTAACCCTCACTTTAGTGGAGGTAACAGACAACAATATCTGAATCAAAATTTCCAAGGTCAAAGACATCTACAACAAAATCAACATCAGAATTTCCAGCCTCAAAGAGGCAGAGGGAGAAGATCAAATGACAAATCAATCATACAATGTTATTACTACAAAAAGTATGGTCACTATGAATCTGAATGCAGGAAGAAGCAAGCAGATCAGCTCTCAGGCAGAGCACATGTGTCAAATCATACGGGAGACACCTCAAGAGGTATGTTTCTCTCATGGCACAAGACTGAAGAACAACCTAAAGATCTCTGGTTGCTGGACAGTGGATGCAACAATCACATGACAAGTAACAAAGAATTAATTTCATGCATTGATTCTTCAATCTCATATGATATTACACTAGGAAATGATTATTTAGTCAAGGTTCAAGGAAAAGAAATTGTTCCTATTCTTACTAAACAGAATGTAAAGAAAGACATAAACAATGTCTATCATGTACCAAATCTGAAACATAACTTGCTAAGTGTAGGACATCTGATTAAACAAGGCTATAAGGTACTTTTTGAAGGAGCATCTTGTAAAATATATGACAAATACTCAAGCAGAAAATTGATATTTGAAATCCATATGACTCCAAATAGGATGTTCCTCCTTACCCTCAGAACTGCAAATCTGAGTCAACCATATGCACAGAGTGCATCAACCCTGAATGAAACTATGGTTTGGCATACAAGATTTGGACATCTACCATTTCATAGTGTAAGTCTTCTTCAGAGAAACTCCATGGTCAAAGGTCTACCTATCTTTAAAGAACAAATTCCCCCATGTGAGTCTTGCATACTTGGAAAACATAAGAGAACTAGTTTTCCACAGTCTTCCAATCAAGCCAAACAACATCTTGAACTTGTTCACACTGACCTATGTGGACCAA
The DNA here is from genome assembly GCA_009831015.1 of Picea engelmannii. NCBI lineage: Eukaryota > Viridiplantae > Streptophyta > Pinopsida > Pinales > Pinaceae > Picea > Picea engelmannii. Next base: position 216,610 of record ML799779.1, read on the forward strand.
TGCAAACAGAGTCAATAGGTGGAAGCTTTTACTTTCTAACATTTATTGATGATTTTAGCAGGAAAATATGGATCTATTTTCTCAGACACAAGTCTGAAACATTTACAAAATTCAAAGAATTCAAGGTAGAAGTTGAAAACAGAGTGACAAATACATCAAAGCACTCAGGTCAGATGGAGGAGGAGAATACAACTCTAGAGAAATTGCAATTTTTTGCAAATCTCAAGGCATCATCATTCAAGCAACAACAAAGTATACTACACAACAGAATGGAGTGGTTGAAAGAAAAAATCAAACAATAAGGAATATGGCAAGAAAACTTCTTAAAGAGAAAAGTTTGTCAAATAGGTTTTGGGCTGATGCAGTAGCATGCTCAGTTTATCTCTTGAATAGATAACCAACCACCAGTCTAAAGATGAAAGTTCCCCAAGAAGCATGGAGTGGGACAAAGCTCAATGTAGCGCATCTAAGGACATTTGGATGCATAGCATATGCTCACATACCTTCCAAATTAAGGAAGAAACTTGATGATAAAAGTGAGAAATGTATTTTCACTGGATATAGTGAAACATCTAAATCTTACAGGCTTTACAATCCAATCACCAAGAAATTAATTCTCTGCAGAGATGTAAAATTTCTGGAAAATCAATTCTGGAATGATTCAGAAAATCAACAAATGGACAGTCAAAATCCGTTGCTACCAAGTTCTGAAAACGCAGAAAATTCATAACAGCAAGTACCTCAAAATATTCTTCCAAGATTACAAGTACAAAGACAACCTGAACACTCACAGGATAACTCGACTTCCAGCAGAGAATCATTATCTGAACCACAGAATCAGAGAACTCAAAGTTTGAGAGAAATCCATCAGTAGTTGGATGACTTTGAGCAACACAATCTTTTTGCTTTAATGTCATGTCAACCTACATCCTTTAAAGAAGCAGCTAAGGAGCCACATTGGGTTCAAGCCATGAACCAAGAAATTGACTCCATTGAGAAGAACAAGACATGGAATCTTGTTGATCTGCCAAGACACAAAAAGAGTATTGGTGTCAAGTGGGTTTACAAAACTAAACTCAATGAAAAAGGGTAGATTGAAAAACACAAGGCAAGACTTGTTGCCAAAGGATTCTCGCAACAACCAGGTACTTATTATGGTGAAATTTTTGCTCCAGTAGCAAGATTAGACACTGTAAGGACTTTATTGGCCATAGAATCACAACACAAATGACAAGTATACCAGATGGATGTCAAGTCAACATTCCTGAATGGTTTCTTAGCAGAAGAAGTTTATGTCGATCAACCACTTGGATTTCAAGTCCAAGAGCACTTAGCCAAAGTATATCGGTTGAAGAAAGCCTTGTATGGATTAAAGCAAGCTCCAAGAGCTTGGTACAGTAGAATTGACACTTATCTGATCAAAAGTGGTTTTAGCAGAAGTCAAAATGAGCCAACTCTTTACACCAAAACAGATCAGCACGGTAAAATTTTGATTGTATGTTTATATGTTGATGACATGATCTACATAGGAAATCTTGAGTTAACAAGTTTTAAACATGCCATGCAATCTGAGTTTGAGATGACAAATCTTGGCATAATGAAATACTTTTTAGGAATTGAGGTTCATCAATCAACCAAAGGCATTTATGTCTGTCAGCAAAAGTATGTAGCAGACATCATCAAAAGATTTCGCATGGAAGGATGCAATCCAACAGAAACCCCTATACCACTAGGCACAAAATTGAGCAAGAATGATGAAGGTCCTACAGTGGACTCTACTTTATACAAAATTTTAGTAGGCAGTTTGTTGTATCTCACAGCAACTAGGCCTGACATTATGTATGCAGCCAACCTTGTTTCCAGATTCATGGAATCACCCAAAGATTCTCAATGGAAAATGGAAAAACGAATTTTGAGATATGTTGCAGGAACTCTCAATTTTGGCTTATGGTACACTCAATCTGATAGTAATCAACTTTATGGTTACAGAGACAGTGATTTTGCAGGCAGCCTAGATGATAGGAAAAACACATCTGGACATGTTTTTCAACTAGGCATGAACCTGATTTCATGGGCATCAAAGAAGCAACCAATTGTTTCAATATCTTCTGCAAAGGCAGAGTATGTAGCTTCTACCTCAACATCTTATCAAGCTGTGTGGCTAAGAAGAATATTGAAAGATATGTCACATAAAGAAAATGATCCAACTCCTATTTACTGTGACAATACATCAGCAATTGCTTTATCCAAGAACCGTGTGTTTCACAAGAAAAGTAAACACATTGACACTCGGTTTCATTTGATACGCGAGCTAGTCAATAATGGTGATATTGCACTACAATTCTGTGGTTCTCGATTGCTGATATCTTTACAAAGCCACTAGGAAAGTCAGTTTTTGATTTTCAAAGACAACACTTAGGCATAGTCAATGCTGATGTTTGTAACTGTTGAGTTTAAGAGGGAGTGTTAAACATAATGTAACCTCTGTACACTGTCAGTTGTATTGGACAACTATACTTTCTATTTTTGTCTTGCTTGAACCTATTTAGCTCAACCATCTTGCATTGTACTCATCTTCTCTTCTTCATACATTTCAATATACTATTCTATTCTTTTCTCTCTACATTTCTCTTTACTTCACAATTTATCAATGTTCACATAATTAACCAAGTTATCTCAAAAAACTGATTTGCAGGTTTGCAAAAGATCTTATCAATCTTTCTTTGGAAGCCATGAATTGCAAGTTGAATCATAAGATGCACATGCACTATTTGATTTTGTAATAAAATGAGCCAGAAAACATTATACCGATGTTGAAGAAAGGAGAGAAATTTGGAGCAAGAGGCTATGCCAGTTAATACGTTTTCCAAATATGAGCCATCATAAACTCTATGATGTTATTTCTTGCTATGACTTGGACGGTGTATGTGCGTTAAAGGCAGTATCAGAGGCATCAGAGGCAGTCCATTTCAAAGGGCAAGAGCTACACTATAGGTCTAATGAAAGGAATTATAAGCATCTCCCAATTACTGTCGTGGAGTCTGATACCCCAATCCGGGAGTACACGGTGATTTGGAACAAAAGGAATGGACAGCAAATGCCGCTGTGTAGTCAACATTTTCGATTTGGCGGTTTAAAATTTCAAGTTCGATGGGATCCTATTGAACCTCCTTTTGGATTTGAGTTAACGATTGACGTTGTTGATCATGACGACCAGACTCGACTCGACAGTGATATAGAAATCGAATTTTCTATCCGAATGTTGCCCTTACTTAACTTTCGACGTTGCGTCAGTATGAAGAGGCAACTCCGTCGTCTTACAATAGCACGGGTGCCCTTGCCTGTATATCTTCACATGCTTGAAACCGAGGCCCTTCGGTCGCCCAGCCTTGATAAGATTATGCATTTCCGGTTACGGCTGACATTGACGAAAGTTTTGGGTTCACAGAAAAATGTTTGTGAGTAGAGAAGATATTTTCTTAGCTTTCATTCTAGATTCTTTAGCCATGAGTAACATCTCTCCTTGTCTTTAATTTTAATTTTTTAACTGTTTTCACTGTTTTGAATGCATCACTGTTTTGAATGGGCTTTTATTTTGATGTTATTAGCTTTCCCAGTTTTGCATAGATATATATACATAATTTTAATTTTTGAACTGTTTTCACTGTTTTGAATGGAGGCATCACTGTTTTGAATGGGACTTTATTTTGATATTATTAGCTTTTGCAGTTTTGCATAGATATATTTACATACGAAACTAAAATACAACTATACTTTTTCGGTACTTGATTTTAAATTTTGAACATTACATCACTGTTTCCTATTTTGATATTATTACCTTTTTCAGTTTTGTAGACATATATGTACATACTAAACTAGAATACACCTTCATAGATATATATTATAATTTGGTGGGTATGATATATATTGCAATCTTGTGTATATATATACATGGAATATTAACAACAATGACCATATAAACCTAAACTTATGGAATCACTACCATTGATTACTCATATATATTATAGTCATCCTCACAATAAGAAAACCCATCTCCTACAACCACAAATTAGCAATGCCTACATCATGTGGTCTTAAAATTGTAGAAATGTATATTGGTCTTACTAGAAATGGGGTGTTTAATCATCCATTAAGAGATAAATGACTTATTTTTCCATTAAGTTTAAATTTTTTTTTAGAAATTCTCATGTTCATAACAATAATGAAGTGGGGAAAAAACAAAGAAAGTGGCAAACATGGAGTTAAATATGACTTTAGATGTCTATATAGTGTTAATTGTGGGAGTTTTCATTGCAAACAAAATTATTAATTTGTAAATAATCCAATTTAATTTGTTACATGAGTTTGCACAACATATATAAATAATTATTTTGTAAATAAATGCTCTTAATTCTTTACATTTTATATTATTTTTTTCCACATTATTATATACAAATAAAATTAATTAAATGGGTGGGCATGGTCTTCGCAACAAATAAAAACAATAATTTTGTAAACAATCCAAATCACTTATTTTTTATACTACTCCCACTTAAAGAATAAAGAAAATGATCATCATTAAAATATTAATGAAATATAAAACATTAATGATATTGTTCTTATGAAAAGATGTCTCTTTGATCTTCAAAAACAACTAAGAATAATGAAAGATATCTTCTCTAGCGTCAATATTTTGTGAGTGAACATTGAAAAGGGAATTTGTCATAATCAAATCCAAAAATACCACTTATGCTAATTTTACATACGAAGTTAATTCATACAAATACTTTGGAGTTCACCTTCATCACAAGATTAATTGGAACTATTATATTGAAAAAATGATTAATGGAGGATGGGAATCTTTTTCATCACGAGAAGAGTTCTAAATCAATGTACTTTTGGTTTGGGGAAAAAGAAATCATCTCTGAGACTTGCCTCACTCTTGTTATCTTATATGGATGTAGATTTTAGGGTTGCAACATATCTAGAAAATCTTGGAGGAAAACCGAGGAGATCCAAAAGACTTTATAATTTATAATATTGAAAATTGAAATAAGTACACTACTTCCAATCCTCATTATAGAAGTTGGTATTTCACCCATTGATAGTTTGTCTATGAATAGGTACCTAATATACAACAACACGATAAATAACATGAAAAACAAGGGGCTTGTGAGGATCATTTCAAACTTTAGTCAAAGTCACCTATGTCTTGAGACGGGTTGGAATAATAGTACTATTTTTTGGCTAAACCCTTGGAGAATAAAGTAGTACATCACTCTATATAATATTGTTACAATTACAATACTAGCACATCTCAATTTAAGGTGAAATCATGGTGCAATGAAGAAATATAGGGTAAGAAGATTATGATACTATGAAGGGGTCATTAACTCCAGTCTAGAAGCTCAAAATAATCTCTTTATTATATCTATCTTAATGAATAAAATCAACATTGCTAAAATATGAATGAACTCTTATGAGTTGAATAGAGAAACAAGTTGCTAGAAAAATCCTAAAATTCCATGGGAGGACAAGATTCGGCATCTCTCTTATACAAAGAAGGTGTAGAATGATTATCACTCTCTTAGAATTCCTTGTGTATGTGTGAATTATACTTCCAATCTAAAAAAAAAATTGACACTACTAATATCCCAAAGACATTATGTCATCAAAACTATGGAGGTTTAATACATATTATCTTTGTTTTTATTTTTAAGGTCCTATAGACCAAACTTGGTTTGGACAATCATCATCATCATAATCATTATATTTCAAAAATTATTTTTATTAGGATCATTAAATGGCATACACAAGATAATCTTGGTATCTCATGACACATTAGTGGCAATGCAAACATGAGAAAATAACAATTTGTTAACTTGGAGGGATTATTCAATGCACTTTTACAATGAATTTGAATATGGTGTAAAAGGATGAAACAAAGGAAATTAAATTAGCTTTCCTAATATACAACTTTTATTTATAGAAATTGTGAATATCTATGTGAAATTTTATATTTTGTAATAGTGTTATGTTATTTGTCTTGCAAAATATAAGGTATATTTCTCTGTTATTGCAGGCTACAAGGGTCTTAAAGTTATAGGAATTTTTTATTTCTTTTTTAATATTGTAGATATCAATTTCTTCTAGTGCGATGTATAACTCATTTTAGAAATGGTTAAGATGGAAAAATATTATAGAAAAAATAAAAGAGGCATGTATGGTAGGATTTTGATATATGAAAACACAAAAATAGATTAAAAATATTAAATAATATTAATTTAAAATACACACA
>ML799779.1:226173-253077 GCA_009831015.1 Picea engelmannii
CTCTCCCTACCTCTCACACTCTCAAACACTCCCTCTTTGTCTTTATCTCTCCCGTCTCACACTCTCATACAGTCTCTCTTTGCCCCCATCCTCCCCGTCTCTCTCCCATTCCTTCACACTATATCTCCTCTCTCTCTCTCTCTCTCTCTCTCTCTCTCTCTCCTACATATACCACCTATGTCCCACCTCTCTCTCTCTATATATATCTCTATTGCCCTTTTTTTTTCTCACTCTCACTCTCTCCCTCTCTCTTTCCCTCTTTCTCTATCCCTCTCTCTCCCCCAATCTCTCTCTCTACCCTTGATTGTACCTCCCTCTCTCTCTCTCTCCATATCACTCTATAACTCTTTTCTACTATTTATAGCTCTCTTCTTCCCTCCCCTTATCTCCATCCCTCCCATTCTCTCCTTGCACCCTCTCTCTATACCCCCTCCCTCCCTTTCTCCATCTCACTCTCAACCTCTCTTTTTATATTCTTCTCCCTCTCCATCCATCCCCTTATCTCCCTCTATTCTCTCTCTCTCTCTATTTCATCTAACCTTCCCTCTCTCTCCCCCACTTTACCCCTATTTCTCTCGTTTCCTATATCTACTCCCCTTCCCTCTCTCTCCCCCCCTTCCTCTCACTCTCTGTGTTGCTATGCCCCTCTCAATATCCCACTCCCTCACTCTCAAACACTCCCTTTATATTCCTCTCTCCCCCTCTCATATGCTCACACAATCTCTCTCTACCCTCCCTCCTCCCTCTCTCTCTCCCCCTCCCTCCTACTATCTCTTCTCTGTCTCCTACATATATTGTATTCTCCCCATCCCTTTGTCTCCCCCACTCTCCCTCCTTTATTTCTTTACCTCTCTCTACCTCCCTTACCTCTCTCTTTCCCCCTTCCTCTTACTCTCTGTCTCCCTCTCTCTCTTTACCTCTCTCTACCTCCTTTCCCTCTCTCTTGCCCCCTTATCCTAACTATCTCTCTACCCCCTTCATTCTCTCCCTCTCTCTCCCTCTCACAATCTCTCTCTACCCTCACCACTATCTTCCTCACTCTCCTAATAACACTCTCACACACTCTCTCTACCCCCTTCTCTTTATTCCTCTCTCTCTCTCACTCTCACACACACACTCTCTACCCCCCTATATGTCTTCCTCTCTCTACCTATCACACTCTCATAAAATATGTCTCTACCCACATTCTATGTCTTCCACTCTCTCCCTCTCTCACTCTCACACACTCTATCAAGTTTGGTACATCGCATGGAAATACATTACCTTGACCTAGACCTAGACCTAGAAATTGCAAGTCATGGAAAGACCTAGAGCTAGAGCTAGACCATGACCTATACCTAAAACATGACCATGGCCATGACCATGGCCATGACCATGAACTAGACCTATACCATGAACCAAATGATGACCTAGACCTATACCATGGCCTATAGTCAGACCTAGACCATGACCTAGATCTAGAGCTATAGCATGATCTAGACCCTTATAACTCCATATAACCCTAGGATCCCACCTATAACCCATCCTTAACCCCCTCTACACCCAATACCTAAGTGAAATATTCCTATACCTCTTGTTGAAGGCCCCTATAATAACTCTACTTAGATCTTTACCTAATATTTGAAAATACAAAAAAACATTTTTTTTCTTGTTTCTAAGTCATCCTATATAACCATAACCTTATAAAATTTCCATTTAAGTTTATTATAGACTTCTTATTGAAAACATTAGGAACTCCATACATATATATACAGTTACTTTGTCAAAAAAAAAAATATTACATGACATTTATTATGTGACTAAATCCATCTCCTTCATGAGACCTTCCCTAAAATTTTAAACAAGGAAAAATCATCACCTAATAACTGAGGCCTAAATGTCAACATCCCAACTATATTCCAAGTGTAATTTTACCTTCATTTGTAAGTCTGTAGTTGATGTTAATTGCAACTTGTTATTAGTATTTTTGAAATTTAATCCAAGAGTACTTCCCAAGGTTCAAGATTATCTCTTGCAACATGTCTAAAAGATTTATTGATACTGATATAGCACTACTTAGTCTAGGCATTTCAAAAGATTTGCCACCTTTCACCTATTCTATGTACAAGATTTAGTGGCTAGTTGATCAATAGGTGCACTGTGTGAATGACCAAATGTTTTTCTTCCATGACTCTTTAATAGCATTAATGTACGGTCTAATTACTCAACATTTTATTCAATTGGAATTTATTATCTTGTCTAAATCACCCATTTTCACCCATTACATAGTCGACCATCACTTGGCCAATGCATTAATTCATATGGTATCATGACTGGGCCATGTGGAGACCTTTCATTATCCCACATCACCACATTGTACGGAAATCCAAATCACCTCTTCCATGTCATCCTTCTACATCATCCTACCACATCACCTACTAGGTGGTTGTATGGACTGCCATGTGGCACCTTCCCATTAGTCCATAGATTTGACTGAAAAAGTCTGAAAAGGAGTGACACGTGGCAGCTTATAGTGCTACCATGTCACCATGTTTACATAATTCTAATGTCAGCATGACACCTGTCACCCTCTGTGTGTGCCATGTACATTGTATGGGTGATGATTCCATTCGTACTAATGTTGACATCAATAGTACATATGATGACTCATCCATGCTGATTGGGATAGGTTAACAAAAAAATTGACCATGAATATATTTTGATTTGTAACTCTATTTGACGATTCGTTTATGCTATTGGAAATATTATGACATGCTCTTCATGATGATGCCGATTTCACTGAGCTTTGAAGACTTTGAATATTTTCCCTTTTTCTATCTATTGAGGCCATTCAAAGCTTCATGAGTTGATTTTGTGAATTGTGAGTAATCCTTAGTCTTCTTTGCATCTTTTTTGGATCATTGGTTCACTTCATCATTTAGACCACTCAACATGTCTACCTCTGTCATGTCGGGAAGATCAATTTCTTTCGAATAACAATTATCCTTAGTGCATGTAGGATCTTCATAAAGGAATATCAAAAAATCCTCGATATTAGGTTCTAATGGTGGATCTTCATCAAATATGGTCCATTATTCTTTGGTCTACTCGATAGATTGGAAAAGGGAATCAAAGGATAATTCTATATCTTCTTGTGGATGTGGAGAGACATTTAAATTCTTGATTGCTATCAAGATTTTTTCCTTCTGTGAGGCAGAGATTGAGATCCCAGTTGTTTCTAGGATGGAGAGATTTCTTCCAAACTCTTGGTCATATTTGAGTCCTTATTTCTGGTTTATGGGTCTTTTTTCACACATGGATTAGTGTCGAGGGGGGTTCTTACAATGCCCTGAAAACTTTTAAAAATACTAAAGAAATAAAAAGAATCAAAATAAGAGAAAATGTAAGAAAACCAATTATATAGTCGAAGTGCCACCATGCTACTAATACCATGTTGTCACCAAGTTATTTTTTTATACAAGTTAGCTTCTCTTCTCATATATAAAAGAAATGATAATAAAAAAAAATTATAACTACTGAAAGGAAGAGGACACCCTAACTTTGGAGCAACCCCAATAAAGTGAATGTGTGGGATATTCCCTCACATCTTACCATATTCTCTCTACCCTTAGGTCATCCTTAAAATCACAACACACTTGCATGAAAAGAAACACACTTGCATGAAAGGAACAATCAAGGATTTAGAGAAATAAAAGCAACCTACCTATGCTCTCATCCATTTAGCACCTCCCCAGAAACGACACCAAAAATGTGGGAACACATATATGAACTATTAATTCCCATATTAAATTATCAATTGGGTCTCATAAGCCTCGAGGTGAAAGAAGATGAAAAACAGGATTGGAGCCTAGTCTAGCCTAATCTAAAGCCGACAAAACAATATTCAAATCCACAATACATAATTTAAATGTAAATTGTGGGTGGTAAACACTAAGGATTCACCATTGGGACACATGAATAACTTAGTGCTATAAAGCCTTAGATCGCAATATTTCTTGCACTTAGGTGATGCTCATGAGATTAATCGTGAGTAGCTTACTTAAGTTTCATGTCCTCCAATTATTATTTCCTATAACGGATCCACACTTAAATGCAATAAAAGAAACAAGAAAATAGAAATGATTTCAAGTGATAGGAAATAATCTAACACCTCATAAAGAACTCCAATGTGGGAAATAAAAGGGAATTTAACTACTAGAAAACCAAACTAAAGAAAAATATCTAAAGAAAAACATAATCAAACAATTAGGAAATGAAATTTAAATTCAAACTATACATATGAATTGTCCTAAAAAAGATACACCCAAGAATGGAAAGTGAAGTTAGAGATCNATATATGAACTATTAATTCCCATATTAAATTATCAATTGGGTCTCATAAGCCTCGAGGTGAAAGAAGATGAAAAACAGGATTGGAGCCTAGTCTAGCCTAATCTAAAGCCGACAAAACAATATTCAAATCCACAATACATAATTTAAATGTAAATTGTGGGTGGTAAACACTAAGGATTCACCATTGGGACACATGAATAACTTAGTGCTATAAAGCCTTAGATCGCAATATTTCTTGCACTTAGGTGATGCTCATGAGATTAATCGTGAGTAGCTTACTTAAGTTTCATGTCCTCCAATTATTATTTCCTATAACGGATCCACACTTAAATGCAATAAAAGAAACAAGAAAATAGAAATGATTTCAAGTGATAGGAAATAATCTAACACCTCATAAAGAACTCCAATGTGGGAAATAAAAGGGAATTTAACTACTAGAAAACCAAACTAAAGAAAAATATCTAAAGAAAAACATAATCAAACAATTAGGAAATGAAATTTAAATTCAAACTATACATATGAATTGTCCTAAAAAAGATACACCCAAGAATGGAAAGTGAAGTTAGAGATCTGGGTCATGAAGTGCAGGAAACGAAACTTAGAAATCAAAAATGGAGTGCAGGAACGAATTATAGTGCAGGAACATTATGCAATTTAGGAATGTAGTACAGGGATATAATGTAGTGTAGGAATAGAGTGCAGTGCAAGAAAAATGATGCAGAACCCCTACCTCAGCAGGGTCTATTGACCTCCCAATCTATGGATCTTTGAACTCCTATGAGTTGAACCAGCTCCTTGGTACCTGTTGGAACCTTCAACACAAAAAAACCACATGTCCCTTTTATGAACTCTACCCATGCAAACAATCACTAGGCGCAAGCTCCGATCACGTGACCACCGATGGTGACCACAAGCCTAACCAAAAGGCGCTTCGCACTTCATGAGCTTGGGAATTTTATTGCGATTCACCTCGAATATCTCGACTACCGAACTCTCGAACTCTGAGTTAGGAGTCTAGAGAGAGCTATCTCTTTACCCTATTCTTCACCGATGTGACCTCTAGCTATGTCCTGGGGCCCAACTTCCGAGTTCTAGGAGACTTCGCGTATTGGGAACTCGCGAAGTATCTCTCCTTCATTCACTTGAGGTATGAACTCTCGAATTCACTTACCTCATATCGACGGTCCAAGACTCCCATGATTCAATGGTCTAGATCCTCTTTTTGCAAATCGAAAATTCACGGTTCATGACTTTGGAAGTTGACTTCCTTCTCCCTTCTAGCTCTCGATTCCCGATTTCTCCTTCCTATGAAAGGAATCAATGCTTTGATCCTCCCTTAGATCGATGACTTACTATCTCTCCTAAGATTTCGAGTGTTCAATGACTCTCGACCCTTATCCTCCTTGCATATTTATTGGATCCAATGACCCATGGATATCGACGCTTCTCCTTCTGAGGATTTCTACCATTCATTCGGGCTCTAAATGGTTCATGGCCAAATAACTTGGCGTCAACCCTTATGATCTTTTTTCCATGAGATGATTTCAACCCTCTTACTTCCTCTGAATTCTTCCAAGCCTCTATCCTTTCTGATCTTGAATTCTCATTGTGAACTCTGAGATTTTTAGGAATCATGCACACACACCTTGCATATTTCACAGTAACCTCTGGCTATTCGACCACTCCAACTTTGTGCACTCCTTGCGACAAAAGTTCTTCAACCACTTCCTTGGGTTGGACAAGTCTAATACTCTCCTAAAACTGTGCACGCCTTGCACGACTCTGTGCTACACTTGCACTTTACAGATAAAAGATCAACTATATCTCTCATGAGCTTTCTAGGCTTAACCTCAGAAACCTATCAACGCACTCCTTACGGAATTTTGTTGCACCCCTTGTAGGAATTCTTAGGAGGAGAAACAATTGAAACTTATACTCTTCTCACAGACTCCATATATTCAACATTAAATCACATACACACACAACATTGAAATAAATTCATAACAAAGAATATAAGCAAGAGCATACCATTCAATACATACACGTAGAAACCATAGTACAACGTGAAATTGGATCAAAGGTTTCTTATATTAATTCAATTACTTATGTACATGGTCTCAATAACAACAAATATCTGCTCATACAACTTCTACAATCTATGTTCTTCTCTACTCTCCTATGCTCTCTTTCTCTACAAAAAATTACATTGAGAATGATAATATCCTACATATGAAAGAGTCTTCTTCACTTTTCCCTCTTACTATTCTAAGCTATCTTATCGAATTAAATACTACCATCTACTTTACGTTTATTACAATAAATGCCCACAACTAACAGATGAGAGAAAACGCTAAAGATATGTATTAAAATTCCCAAAACATTAAAAGAAAATACACACTTCCATTTGTTACATAAATGACTCTTCCTTTTGAAATTAAAAAATGTATTCAAAATGCACACTGGCATATCCAGTTGTCCTCCACTTGCACTTTGTTGGTGATGCTCCTACATCATACTCCTCTGGCTGAAAAATTCACGGACTCATGTGCATGAGCTCCTGCACTATCTTTCTATGTTTCTAGATATTTTCTTCACTTTCCCAACTAGCATCTTCAATCGGGTGTCCTTTCCACTTTACCAAATATTCAAGATATGTCTTCCTCCGAGTTTTCTTGCCAACTCTCTGATCAATGATCTTTTCCATCTACGGATTTTCAGCTACAGGCATCTATTTGACCCACTGAGCTTCCCTTTGATTCTCTGCTTCATCTACTCTGTAAGGATACATATATTCTACATTGAATATGGATGATATTCCCACATCATCTAGAAATTCTATCTCATAGGCATTTGCCTCAAATTTCTGCAAAATATTACATGGCCCTTTATTTTTCATCTTCAATTTATTATATGTTCCCCTTGGGAACCTTTCTTTTCTGAGATGTGACAAAACCAAATCTCCTTCTTTGAATTGGACTTCTCTTCTATGTTGATGTGCTTTGTGATTGTATTCCTGGCTAGAAATCTGCAATCACTCTTTGATTTTACTGTGGAGCTTTTGCATCTCTGCCGCAAAATCTTCTTCTCCGGCACTCTTGAACTCACTCTGCTCTAAGTTCCTCAACTCAGACACTCCTCTTGGTTTCATTTCGTACATTATCTGAAATGAGCTATGTCCGGTGCTTCCATTAGGTGATTCATTATATGCAAATTCTGCTTGTGGCGGAATTTGATCCCACTAAATGTGATGTTCAGTTACTAAAATCCTCAATAAGTCCCCCAAAATTCGATTTACTACCTCAATTTGTAAATCCGTGTGAGGGTGATATGTTGAGCTAAAAGATAAATTCGTCCTCAATTTCTTACATAGGGATCTCTATAAATGACCAACAAATTTGGTATCTCTGTTTGAAACAATACTCTTAGGTAACCCATAAAGTCGAACAATTTCTTTGAAAAATAGATTTGCAATGTTTGTTGCATCACTGGTTTTCTGACATGGAATGAAATGTGCCATTTTGGAAAATCTATCAACTACCATGAATATGGAATCAAAACCTATCTGTGTCCTCGATAGTCCCAACACAAAATCCATGCTTACCGCATCCCACGACCTCTCTGGTATTGGCAATGGTTGATATAATCCTGTATTATGTCTCCTCCCCTTTGCGTGCTGGAAGATTCTACATCTCTTGACAAATTTCCACACATCTATCCTCATTCCTAGCCAATAATACAAATTTTAAAGTTTTGCAAATGTTTTATCATGACCAAAATGTCCGGCCAATCCCCCACTATGTTTTTCCTTCAAAAGGTTTTCTCTCATATAACTCTTTGGGATAAACAACAAATTTCCTTTGAATAAAAATCCATCCTGAATTAAATATTTAGTCCATTGGCCTCTATATCTCAGAACATGATTATCACATGCTTTGTAAGCATCCTTGAAATCTGATTCATCTCTATACATTTCCTTAAGGCTATCAAAATCTAAGGTCTGCACTCGAAACTCATGCAGAATCAAACATTTCATACTCAATGCATCAACAACCTTGTTGGGATTTACAGAAATATTCTTTATAACAAAAGTAAAGTTCTGCATAAAATCAACTCATCTTTCATGTTCCACGTTTCTCCTATCTGGTTACAAAATGTAAGGCATGATTGTCGCTATACAAAACAAACTCTTTTGGAACTAGGTAGTGCCTCCATTTTTTTAGCGCCTGTATGACTGCATAAAAATATTTATCATAAGTGGACTAAATTATTTTGGCCTCATTTAGTTTCTCACTGAAGTATGCAATGGTCTATTGTCTTGACTTAAGACTACTCCAATCACAAATTCACTTGTGTCACATCTCACTTGAAATGTTTTACCAAAATATGGTAGAACTAGAACTGGTTGTTCAATTATCTTCTCTTTCAACAAATTGAAACTTTTCTCTGCTTCCTATTGTTGGCATGTTTACAGGTAGAGTGTGCTTTTCACTGATGGAAATATTAGAGTGTGTATCAATGGAAAAATAGGAACAACGTAAGCTCAGGTGAAGAAACAAAAAGTATGTAGAGATCCAAGCTCAGGAGAGATAGCGTTCTGAGATGCACAGATGAGATCCCATACATCAAGACCCGTAGAAGGATCAAAGGTAAGATCAGGTGAAGAAGCAAACTGTGTGCACCAGTGATAAGGTTAAATCGATGCCAAATCTCAGGAGAGATACCGTACTCAATAACTTAGACAGACCGCAAAAATACTTGGAGGGAAAAATGTCGGTAGCGGTGCACTGCTAGATTAAAAAAAACTATGAAGAGGATAAGGCCGAGAAGCTATCTAACACTTGGAATCTCAAGAGAGATAGGAGCCATCAGTCTCAGGTAATATTGAACCATTGAGTTGGCACGCGTGGATATCAATAAATAGGGCATCGGGAGAATAGAGGTGAGCCAACCTCCATAGTCGTGAAATGAAAAATCGCGATGAGATCTGAACTATTGGATCCAGAGGACACATGGCGAGAGATCAACATTTCACGGACTCACAAACTGGAAAATTCAAAGGTGAGTAGTCCTCCAACTTTGTGAAATGTGAAGTCCCAATAACATATAGACCGTTGGATAACAGAGGGTTGTGGGCCATTTATCTAAGAGTATTTTGGATATCAGAAGTTGGAAGAGTCAGGGTTGGCTAACGTTCAAACCCCTGACACGCGAAGTCACAATTTGATCACAACCATCAGATCAATTTCGAGTGGAAGGATAGGATAAGATAACAGAGCTTCATCGTAGAAATATTGAGTCATCGATCCAATATCCTAATCAAACAAACAAAATTTACTTTGGATATAAATATGAGAGGAGTTTACACTCAAAAATTTTTGAGATGTGGAGATCAGACAATGGTTGTTAGATCAGGGAGATCTACGTCAACAGATTATGTCAGCAAATCACTTCCTCAAGGACATGTGGAAAACCATGTCATCATACCACGTCAACAAAGATAGGTGGTAAACTACGTCAACAATGACAAGTGGCACATTCATACAATGACAAGTGTCAAGTTGATTCAACATTTTAGGTACGTAGAAATCAGAAATCCGAGGAACACGTGGTAGTTTCTTAGCTCATGACACGTCATCGAGCGACAAAAGAGTTATGTTACTCCGAGAGTTTTTCTTCGATATTTTTACCACTAGTACTCGCCCAAAGACCCGAAGTCCCGAAGGAAGAAGTCCCGGAGGGGAGGATACTCATTGGATTAAAGAGGACACACGTCAGTGGATTGTCAACTCCAGGAAAAAGAAAAGGAAGGATGAATGAGTGTTTGACAATTGAAATATCTGAAGTCTGGAGACACAAAGGAGATCTCGGTCATTGATTCAAGAAGGACATGCATGTTTTTATCAGGGACTTTGGGTGAAATGCTTTGGAAGCAAACGAGAACTTGAGAATTGAAACTCTCGGAGCCTGGATTGAGAAATCAATCTCGTCTGTTGGTTTAGAGGGACACATGTCATCTAATCACTGAGACCAAGGATTGTGTGTGGAAAAAGGAAAGAAGGAAGAGTCATCGATTGAAAAGGATAGATGTCAGCATATCTTTCATTATAGAAGATATCCAGTCAACAGCAACAGGGTTTGAGAGTTGAAACTCCTGAGCCCGGATCCCGAAGGAAACCTTAGTCGTTGATGGAGGAAGGAGAGGTTTGGTCTGAATAATTGAGAGGACATATCTTAACCTTCCATTTAGTATAACTTTCAATATTGTGAGATCGACGATCATGCTCCATTGCAAGGCTTGAACATGCTCGAGCCTTAACTTTTTGTAAGCGGGCCGCAATCGAAACCACAGTATTGGAGAAAGGATGCGTGGAGGCTTGTCATGAATTGTGAGGTGAAAAGAGGGTTTCCCTCAAACCACCTATGGACATGCCCGCAATCACGTGGTCACGCAAAGCTCATAGACCAAGGTCATATCGTGAAACAAAGCCAGTGCTCACTAAAAAAAAATCAAGAAGCACCTTTTGAATAAGAGTTTGATCACCATCAATGGTCACATGAAGGAAAGGGCTTAGAAGTCAAAGATGGCTGACTATAACTGAAAGAGAAGATGAAGAGTCTTGATTGGTAGAGAATCTAAGGAATCTCATCATAATTCCCAATGATGACGAACGCATGGAGTTAACCACCAGGGATAACAAAGAGTTTCCATGATGATCAGGAGATGACTTGATGTGAGAAAAGTATGCAAAATAGAGATGTAAAGTGATTTTTATTGTTGTCAAGATATGAAGGAGTGGGGATGAGATGCAGTGAATAACCTATAGGGAATAATAGTGATGCAGTGAAGAGCATGTAGAGGCATTGCGCATAGCATGCAAATGGTGCACATAGAATATAAAAATGTAGAATAGAGAAGCGATTAGGGTTTTTGTTGAGTGTGATTTGTGCAGGTAGAAGCATGCGATGTGAAGGATATGAAGCACATAAGAAGAAAGGAATAGAAACACATATCTAAGAGAAGAACATAAAGTGAAACATACTTGAGGAGAGAGATATTGATGCAGGCAGAGCATAGCAGTGTAGCAGAATAGTGATGAGACTGGTAAGCCATAGATAAATGTTGTATCACTGTGATAAAGTTGTAAAAGGTAGAGATTTATATTTCAGTGTGGTTGGGAGGTTCTAGGGAGGATTTGTGTCCTCATAGTTTCAAGTGGGTTCTTTAACACATGGATTTGTAGCTTCCATCTAGTTGCAGCCAGAAAAACCAGGACGGTGCAAGGGAGAACTATTTTTCTCTGTTATACAGGTCGGTGCCTGTGTGACTGGATGTTAGTGCTTCCATCCAGTTGGTTTTGGAACACTTAGGGAGTTGGTGCTTCCTTCTATTGGGTGCTAGAGAAACCAGGGAGTTGGTGCTTCCTTCTAGTGGGTGCTAGAGAAACCAGAGAGTTATTGCTCTCAGCAAGCTGCTACATGTAAAAAAGAGGTTGTAGCCTCAAGAGGAGTTTGAGCTCATAATAATGATAATGTAACGAAAATAAAGATTACTTATCATATCAAGAAGAATAGTTTTTTCCCTTTATGGGTTTCCTTGAGAAATATCTATCTCTGTATATTTCATGTGTGTGATTGATGGTTAATCTTCTATTGATTACTTCCCTGCATCATTGTCATCATCATTAAGTGTCTGTAAAGAGTTTAAAATGGGAATAATTTTTTAAGCATAGTAACAACTGATTCACCCCCCCCCCCCTCTCAGTTTTCCAACAGTTGGTATCAGATATAGTTCCTTTTATTTAAAGGTAGATCAGTAAGATTAAACATGTCAATACATGAAGGAATTTCAGCCAATAAGGCCCCTCCGTTAAATTGAACAAACTTTGCCTTCTGGAAAGTTAGGATGAGAACATACATAATGGCTATAGGTGCAGATGTCTAGGATGTGGTAGAGACTGGTTATGTAAAGCCAATTGTACTAGATAATAAGGATGACAAGATATAATTCAGCTTTAATACTAAGGCTATGAATGTTATTCCGAGTGGGCTTGCAGAAGCAAAATTTGTAAAATTTATGCACTTAGAAACCACCAAAGAAATGTGGGACAAACTCATTAGCAGTTATGAAGTTAATGAGAAGGTAAAGGATGCCAAGCTTCAAACCTACATATTATATTTTGAATAGCAACAGATGAAAGAGGATGAAACTATTGGGAAGTACTTTCTGAGAGTTGAAGAACTAGTGAATGCGGTGAAGAGTCTTGGTGAGAAGTTTGAAGATGTACTTTTAGTCCAGAATATTTTAATATCTTTGCCAAAAACGTTCAACCCAAAGGTATCTTCTATACAATAACTTAATGATCTAAGAAGTCTGAATTTTGATCAACTTCCAGGAATGTTGACTGCATATGAAATGAGGATAGGTAAAGATAAATCTACTTCTAGAGAAGAATCATTTAAAGCTGATAAGAATGAGGACTCTGAACCTACTGAAATTGAAGAAAAAATTGTGAGAAGACTAAAGAAAGGATCAGACAAGTACGAAGGAAAATTTCCCTTCAAATGTTTAACTATGGAAAGATAGGTCACTTTGCATCTAAGTGTCCACACAAGAAGAAGGATCAGAATTCTGAAGGAGAAAAGGAGTTCAAACATTGTATCTTCAAAACCTTCCAAGCATTAAATCCACAAGAGAACTAAACAACATTCTGAGCAAACATAGATCTTTGTTGTTGAAGACTAGTTTAGGGTATGTAAATGGTTCAAGTAGAAAACAACTAGAAAGCAAAGAACTAGTAAAGATGATCAAGTTCCAAGTCAGTAGATAATCATACCATGAGAGAGTACTCTATCACCTAAAGCTAATAAAGACAAGATGATCCCTGATAAAAAACAAAGAGATCAAAATATGGAGAAACAAATGCCAAAAAGAAGGCCATCCTTCAGGTACCAAAATTTATTTCATGGCTACTATTTTTACTGTTCTAATTTTAGTCATAAGATTGTAAACTATCAAATTAACTTTAGAGACATGCAACTGAGGAGGTCAATAAATAGAGAATATTTACAACATAGAACTAAGCATCCAATGAATAGAAAATGTAGAACCAATCACTTTGACCTAATGAACAATGAGCTCGAATGTTATAACTGTCATAACTTCGGCCACAAAGCTGAAAACTTACATTTAAAGAAGTACAAGGCAAATCCAAGGATAAATCCTTTCGCTAGAAATGCCAGCACATGGAAAAATAAAGACAATGAGAAATGTGGTCTAGTACTGTCAGCTCAAAAACAAAAACACCCCTGGTATATAGACAGTGGATGTTCCAAGCACATGACCAGAGACACGGATAAGTTTATGTCTATAAGTAAAAGTAAAACAGGAAATGTAACCTTTGGAAATGATGAACCAGGTAAAATCCAGGGTAAAGGGATGGTCAGTTTGAGTAATGGTAATGGTAATGGAAAATCCCAGGATGTTCTTCTTGTAGATGGGCTGAAACATATTTTTCTCAGTTTAATTTAAATGTGTGATAGAGGATGTGAAGCGGTGTTCACTTCCAAGTATTCTAAGATAAAGTCTATAAACTCAGGAAAAGTGGTGGCTAAAGGCATAAAGACAGAAAATAATGTATATGTGCTAAAAGAAGGTAAAGAAGAGTTTCATCTAAGAAAACATGATGAAAGATGGTTATGGCATAGGAGACTTCGACATATAAACTTTGACCACTTAATCAAGATCAAAAAGCTTGAGGTAGTAAAAGATCTTCCAAGAATATCAAAGCCACAAGACTCTGTTTGTAAACCCTATCAAGTAGGAAAGATAACTAGGACACAATTTAAATCCAAGAGATATACTTCAATAGAGAAACCACTCCAATTAGTTCATATGGATTTGTGTGGGCCATCAAGACAGGGACGGAAAACTACTTTATGTTGATCATTGATGATTACTCTAGACTTACTTGGGTTTCTTTTCTCCAAGAAAAAACTGAAGCATTTGAGAAATTTAAAATATTTAAGGCTTTAACTGAGAATCAAACATGCAAGAGGTTAAAGACAGTAAGATCAGACAGAGGAGGAGTATTTATGTCATGTGAGTTCAAGAAATTTTGTGATAAACATGGGATCAAGAGAGAATACACAATCCCAGGAACTCCACAAAAAGATGGAGTAGTTGAGAGGAAAAACAAAATAGTTCAACAAATGGCCAGGTCAATGACGAATGAGAAGAACATTGGTCAAACTTACTGGCTAGAAGCAATACACAAAACAACCCATATTCTTAACAAGGCCCACCTCAGACCACATAGTGACAAGAAACCTTATGATCTATTGTATGGAAGACCTTCTTCAATCAAACACTTCAAAGTCTTTGGGAGTAAGTGCTACATAAATAATAATAATGAAAACCTTGGCAAGTATGATGACAGGGCTGATGAAGGCATATTATTAGGATATGCTACAAATAGTAAAGGATAGAGGTGATTTAATAAAAGATTGCATAAATTAGTTGATTGCACTGATTTAAAGGTTTATGAAGGAGTCCCAGAAAGAGAGGTGAGCAATATTGATCCTACCATAGAGGACATAGCTGAAATGTAAGATGAACAGTTCCAAGAATTAGATGGAGAAGAGACACCTAGACAAGAAGAGTCTAGACATCAATCAACATAAAATCCTTCCTCTAGAATTACTCAAAAGAATCATCTTGAAATTCAGATAATGATTGAGAAAGACAAAGTTGTAAAAACAAGGAGAAGGATAATCAAAGACACCGAGCAATCACATATGGCCTTCATATCCATGGCGGAACCTAAGAACTTCAATGAAGCTAGTGAAGATGTAAATTGGTTAAAATCAATGAATGAGGAACTGAACTAGATTGAAACGAATGACAGTTGGGAACTTGTTCCTAGGCCAACAAATAAAAATGTAATAGGATCCAAATGGGTCTACAAAATTAATATGAATGAGAAAGGAAATATTGTAAGAAATAAGGCTAGATTGGTTTGCAAAGGATATGCTCAAATAGAAGGAATGGATTTTGATGAAACATTTGCACCTGTAGAAAGATTATAAGTATTAGAATGTTTCTTGTCTATGCTTGTCATAAATAGTTTAAAGTCTGACAAATGGATGTGAAGTCATATTTTCTAAATGGAGATCTAAAATAAGAAGTCTATATGGAACAACCAAAGGTTTTCCAACTGTCAGATAACCCTGAATGTGTCTGCAAGATGAATAAATCCTTATATCAGTTGAAACAAGATCCTTGTGCCTGGTATCACAGACTAGATATGTATCTATAAGACAAAGGGTTAAAGAGAGAAACAATTGACAACAATCTATATATCAAAACAGAGGGTAATGATCTTCTCATTTTGTTGGTCTATGTAGATGACATCATCTTCATTAGTAATAATGCTTATTGGTAAAATGATTTTCTTCTGCCATGCAGTCTGAATTTGAAATGTCTATGATAGGGGAAATGTCATTTTTTCTTGGCCTACAAGTTACTCAGAGGTATGAAGGAATATTTCTTTCTCAAGAAAAATATCTAAGAGAAATGCTGAAAAGGTTTCAAATAGAAGATTCTAGACCTATGAGCACACCTATGGTTACTGGATGTAAGTTAAGAAAGGATGATGATTCACTTGATGTTGATCAAAGTTCATATAGGTCTATGATAAGAAACCTATTGTACATCACAACATCCCATCCAAACATAATGCATGTTGTTGGCATGGTAGGAAGTTATCAGGCTGCACTTAAACAGAGTCATTTGTTATCTGTCAAAATAATATTCAGATACTTGAAAGGAACAATGGAATATGGCCTATGGTATCCTAGAAATCATACTTTTTCAACTATCAGTCTATTCAGATGTTGATTGGGATAACTATGTGGATGAAAGGAAAAGCACAAGTGGAGGTGCATTCTTCTTAGGATATTCCATTGTATCATGGTTGAGCAAGAAGCAAGGTTCCATTTCCTTATAAACAATAGAAGCTAAATACATTGCAGCTGCCACATGTTGTACCCAAGTGTTTTGGATGATTCAGACACTTGCAGACTTGGAGGTAAAATATACTGCACCGATCCCAATTCATTGTGATAATACCAGTGCAATCAGTATGTCAAAGAACCTTATATTTCACTCCAAGACCAAGCATATACCCATCAAGTATCGCTTCTTGAGGGAACAGGTGACCAACACAAGTTTTTTTTTGCATTATATTCAATCCAAAGATCAAATTGTTGATATATTCACTAAACCGCTTGCAAAATCTCAGTTTGAGTATCTACGCTAGAAGTTGGGTGTGCCCCCATTATCAACCTAAGAAGATCCATCTTGTCAGAGGGAGTATGTATTGGTTGAGTATATGATACCTCCTACAAGTATTGCAACAACTCAGGGGGAGAATGTTTTCTTTGACATTGATGTCAAAGGGGGAGAAAAGGTGTGTTCTGGATGCCATAGTTGGAGATCTAAGTAGAACAGTGCATCTAAGTAGAACAATGAAATCCTTTAGGTTTGCCATCAATGCTAAAGGGGGAGATTGTTGGCATGTTTACAGGCAAAGTGTGCTTGTAATTGATAACATTATTAGAGTGTGCATCGATGGAAAAACAAGAACAATGTAAGCTTAGGTGAAGAATGAAACAATATGAAGAGATCAAATCTCAGCAGAGATAGTGTTCTGAGATGCATAGATGATATCCCATACATCAAGGCTTGCAGAACGATCAAAGGTAAGCTCAGGTGAAGAAGAAAATTGTGTTCTTCAAGGCCGAGCTTAAATCGTTGCAAAAGCTTAAGAGAGATAGAGTACTCAGGAACTTAAACGGACCACAAAAATACTTGGAGGGAGAAACGATGATAGCCATGCACCGCTAGATTTAGAAAAACTGTGAGGAGGATAAGGCCAAGAAGCTATCCAACACTCGAAAGCTCAGGAGAGATAGGAGCCATCGGTCTCACGGAATATTGAACCGTTGATTTGGCACCCATGGATATCGGGAAATAGAGCATCAAGAGAATAGAGGCGAGCCAACCTCCACATTCACGAAATGTGAAATCACGATGAGATATGAACCAGTGGATCCATAGGACATGTGGAAAGAGATCAACATTTCACTGACTCACGAATTGGAAAAGTCAAAGGTGTGTAGTCCTCCAGCTTCGCGAAATGAAAAACCCCGATAAGATCTGGACTGTTGGATCACAGAGGGTTGTGGGTCATTGATATAAGAGTATTTCAGAAAACAGAAGTTGAAAGAGTCAAGGTTGGCTCATGTTCAAACACCTAACATGCGAAGTCACGATCTGACCACAACCGTCAGATCAATTTCGAGTGGAAGGACAAGATAAGATAGAAGAAGTGTATGACAGAAAGATCAAGTCGTCGATCCAATATCTTGATTGAACAAACAACATTTAATATGGATATAAATATGAGAGGAGTTTACACTTAGGAAATTTTTAGATTTGAAATCCTCGGAATGAGAAGTTTTGTCAACCGTCGGAGCTAGAGATCAGACAATGAGGGTTAGATCAAGGATATCTACATCTACAGATTACATCAACAAATATTATCTTCAAGGACATGTGGTATACCACATCAAAAGACCTCGTCAGCAAAGATAGGTGGAAGACTACATTAGTAAGGACACGTGGCGCAATCAGAGAATGACAAGTGTCAAGTTGATTTGGCATTTCAGATACGTGGAAATCACAAATCCCAGTGACACGTGGAAGTTGCTTGGATCATGACATGTCATCGAGTGACGTAAGATTTACGTCACTCTGAGAGTTTTTCCAAGGGTTTTTTAACACCAATACTTTCCCAAAGACCCAAAGTCCCGAAGGCCGAAGTCCCAGAGAAAATGATAGCCGTTGGATTAAAGAGGACACACGTCAACGGATTGTCAACTCTAGGAAAAAGAAAAGGAAGGATGAACAAGAGTTTGAGAATTGAAATCACCAAAGTATAGAGACATGAAGGATATCTCGACCATTGATCTAAGAGGGACATGTTTCATTGGATTGTGGACTCTGGGTGAAATGCTACAGGAGAAAATGAGAACTTGAGAATTGAAACTCTTGGAGATTGGATCGTGAAATCGATCTCATTCATTGGTTTGGAGGGACATGTGTCATCTAATCACTGATACAAAGGATTGCATGTGGGAAAAGGAGAGAAGGAAGAGTCATCAGTTGAAGAGGACATATGTGAGTATATATTCCATTTTGGAAGATATCTAGTCAACAACAACAGGGCTCGAGAGATGAAACTCCTAGAGCCAGGATCATGAAGGAAACCTCAGTTGTTGATGGAGGAAGGAGGGACTTGGTCTGCAGACGTGAGAGGAAATATGTGAGCCATCTGTTTAAGAGCACCATCAATATCGTGAGATCGACAGGCATGCTCCATTGTGGGGCCTGAACATGCTCGGGACTTAATTTTTCATAAGTGGGATGCAATTGAAACCATGGTTTTGGAGAAAGGATGTGTGGAGGCTCGAGGTGAATTGCGGGGAGAAAAGTGGGTTTCCCTCAAACCACCTATGGACATGCCCACAATTGCATGGTCACATGAAGCTCATATCCCAAGGTCATATCATGAAACAAAGCCAGTGCTCACCAGACAGAAATCGAGAAGCGCCTTTTGAATAAGCGTTTGATCATCATTGATGGTCACATGAAGGAAAGGGATTAGAAGCCAAAGACGATCGACTGTAACTAACAGAAAAAATGAAGAGTCTCAACTGCCAGAGAAGATAATGAATCTCATCATAACGCCCAATGGTGATGAACGCATGGAGATAACTGCCATGGAAAACGAATAGTTTCCATGATGATCAAGATATGACTCAACGTTAGAAAAATATGTAGAACAGAGAAGTAAAGTGATTTTTCCTATTGTCAAGCTATAAAGGAGTGAGGATGAGCTGCAGTGAACAACTTGTAGGGAAGAAAAATGATGCAGTGAAGAGCATGTAGAGGCATTGTGCATAGCATGTAGTTGGTGCAGAAAGAATATAAAAATGCAGAACAAAGAAGATATTACAACTATTGTTGAGTGTGATTTATGCAGGTAGAATCATGCAATGTGTAGGAGTTGAAGTGCATAAGAAGAAAGGAACAAAAATGCATATATGAGATAAGAATACAAAGCACAACAGATGCGAGGAGAGATACATTGATGCAGGCAGAGCAGAGCAGTGTAGGAGAACAATTATGAGATTGGTAAGCCATAGATAAATGTTGTATCACTGTGATAAAGTTGTAAAAGGAAAATATTTATATTTCAGGGTGGTTGGGAGGTGCTAGGGAGGATTGGTGTCCTCAAATTTTCAACTGGGGATTGAACACAGGGAGTTGTAGCTTCCATTTGGTTGTAGCCAGGAAAACTAGGGTGGGAGGGTGGTGCAAGGGAGAACTATTGTTCTATGTTATACAGGTCGATTCCTGTGTGATCGGAAGTTGGTGCTTCCATCCAGTTGGTGTTGGAAAACTTAGGGATTTGGTTCTTCCTTTTAGTGGGTGCTAGAGAAACCAGAGAGTTAGCGTTTCCTTCTAGTGGGTGCTAGAGAAACTAGAGAGTTGGTGCTCTGGGCAAGTTGTTTCTTGTAAAACAAAGGTTGTAGCCTCAAGAGGAGTTGGAGCCCATAAGAATCATAATGTAAAGAAAATAAATATTACTTATCATATCAAGAAGAAGAGGTTTTTCCATTTATGGGTTTCCTCAGGAGATATCCATCCCTATATATTTCATGTGTGTGATTGATGGTTAATATTCTATTGCTTGCTTCTCTGCATCATTGTGATCACCATTAAGTGTTATGTAAAGAGTTTAAAATGGGCATAATTTTTTAAGAATGATAACAATTGATTCACGCCCCCCCTCTCAGTTGTCAAACACCTCTTTCCAATGAAAATATTTATGTCTTTTCTTGACTATGTCCATCATCAGTGCACAAATCCCGCTAAAATTTCTGATGAAATTCCTATAAAAATTGGCTAGTCCATGGAAGCTCCTGACTTCAAAGATATTGCTTGGTGATGACCATTCTTTGATTTATTTTAACTTCTTCGGATCCATCTTCAATTCATTCGAAGAGATCACAAAACCTAAATAAATAAGCTCTGTCTTCATGAAAGATGATTTCTTCAGATTTATCAACAACTTCTCTTGCTACAACCTCCTCATTACTGGAGTTAAATGCCTCAAATTCTCTTCCTTAGTCTTACTGAATATCAACATATCATCAATATATACAATTACAAACTTCCCAATGAAATCTTTCAAGACTTTGTCCATCAATCACATAATAGTACTTGGTGCATTCGTTGATCCATATGGCATGACAAGCCATTCATGCAGTCCTTCATTTGTCTTGAACATTGTCTTCCATTCATCACCTTCTCTCATTCTAATCTTGTGATATCCACTCTTCAAATCAATTTTTGAAAAAACATTTTTCCACTCAAGTAATCCATCAAGTCATCCATCAAGTAAAGGAAATCTATAATTGATGGTGATTTTGTTTGTAGCCCTCGATTTTGTACACATTATCCATTCTCCATCCTTCTTTGGAATTTACACTGTTGGCACAGAGCATGGACTCAATCTTTCTCTAATCAACCCTTTTTTCATCAAATCCTGGACTTTCTTCTTGACTTCTTCATTCTCTTGCGGCATTAGTCTGTATGCTGATTTTTTTGGTAAACTTGCTCCTGGTATAAGGTCAATGTGATGGATTATACTTCTTATGTGAGGAAACAAGCATGGGAAATCCTCCACCACGATATCAGCGAAATTCTCCAACATTTCTTGAATTTCCTCCAGTAGATCATCTATTGAGGTACTGGTCAAAATGACTCTAGGTTTTCTCACCACAACAAATTGCATTTCTTGATCTTTCTTGACTTCATCAAGAAGTTTCTTCCCACTCATGAGAAGTATATTATTTCTTTCTTCTGCCTTCGCCTTCTTGTCTTCAATTGGTAGCAACATATGAGTCCTACCATTCTTATCTAAGGTGTAAGTGTTCTTTCTTTTGTCATGAATAACATTTTTTTTATATTTCCAAGGCCTCCCCAAAAAACGAGGACATACATCCATGGGAATAGCATCACATAAAATCTCATCTCTATAACCCCCTATCTTAAATTCTACTAAACATTGTTTAATGACTGTTAGCTTATGTCCTTTTTTCAACCATGAAACTTTATATGGGCTTGGATGTGAAACCGCCTCCAATTCCATCTTCTCCACCATCTTCGTGGATACTAAATTATCTGTTCTTCCACTGTCAACTATCACCTTTCATACCCTGTCTTTAGTTTTTCAAGCATTCCTAAACAAATTGTTCCTATGGACTAGATTCTCCATCTCTTTCTCTAGTTTCAAGCGAATTTTCCTCATCATCAAGGATCTTCCACCTTCTGCATCTTCTGCCTCAACATTTCTCCTTTGCACTTCTAAAATGTGAGCTTCACCCCCTCCATCCATTTTTCTATCGAGACATTCCCAAGGCTTTTGTCCTATATTTCCATAGACAAAACACTTTACTTCACCTCCTCTGCCTCTGCCTCTTCCTCTTTCTCGAGGAAAGGTGTTCCTATCAACATATTGTCTTCCTTGTGAACTTTCTCCACTTTTTGGGTGGTTATGAGGATTATTTTATTCATCCTTGGGCTTTTGTACTTTGTCCTGGGAAATTTCTTTTCCTTTTCTCTGACTTCTACCTCTACCCCTTTAACCTTGCTTCCTAGCCAACTTCTCTTCTTCCTTCAGAGAAACCTAATAAGCATCTTAAACATTTCTAATGGTGACCATGCCCATCTCATATTGAATCTCATATCTCAATCCATTCATATATCTGGTGACCTTTTCATCATCACTCTCGTGATGACCAGCTCTAATGTTTAACCCGTAAAACTACTCTGTATATTCCTTAATTGTCATCCCTTTCTGTCTGAAATTATGCATTATTCGAAACATATCGATTTGATAATATCTGGGTATGAATTTTTCTTTCATCTTATCTACCATTATGTCCCATATTTTAATTATGTCTTTACCTTTGCAATGCATATAAGCCTGTAATTCATCCCACCACAGTGCATCATGTCCTTTCAGTCTAGTGACAACTTTCTTTACTTTCTTATCGTCTTCGACATCTTCATAGTCAAAGTATTTATCTAGAGCTCTAAACCAATCCAATAGATCCTCAACATCCAAGTTGCCTTCATATATCGAGATGTCCAATTTCAATATAGCACCCATTCTTGCAACAACTTTTAGCAAATGTTCCTCTGCAACATCTTCGGCTACAACTTCTTCGACTCCTTCTTCGATATCACTTTCAACCTCACTGATAACTCCATGTCAGGTGTTTGTCTCTGTGTTGTCTCCATAGCATATAATCGAGCATGAAGTTATCTCATTTCCATTTCCACGACTGGATCGGGTAAATATCTTTCTGGACGTCTCCTTGGTGGAATCGATCCAATATTTCCACATAGAATTCAAATCACAATTTTCCCATGTCTTCTCTTGCTTATAGAAAACAATATTTGTAAGCTCCGATACCTCTTGATGAAGAATGCCTACCTCGGCAGGATCTGTTGAACTCATGAGAAATGGATCTTTGAAATCCTCTGAGCCAAAATGGCTCCTTGGTCCCCACTGGAACCTTTAACACATAAAAATCACAGGTCCCTTTTATGAACTCCGCCCGCACAAACAAGCACTGGGCACAAGATTCCATCACGCGACCATCGTCCATTACCACAAGCATAACAAAAAGGAACTTCAAGATTCACGACCTCAGGTATTCTATTGTGAGTCACCATGACTCTCTCGACTGTCGAACTCCCAAACTTTGAGTTAGCACTCTAGAGAGAGTTATCTCTTTACCCTATTCTCCACTAATGTGACCTCTAGCTATGTCATGGGGCCCAAATTCCGAGTTCTATGGGACTTCACGTATTGGGAACTCATGAAGTAGCTCTCCTCCCTTCACTCGAGGTCTGAACTCCTGACTTCACTTACCTTAAATCAATAGTCTAGATCCTCTTTTCGCAAATCAGAACTTTGTGGTTTGTGAATTTGGAAAATGACTTCCTTCTCCCTTCTAGCTCCTGATTCTTGATTTCTCCTTCCCACGAAAGGAATGAATGGTTTGATCTTCCCTTAGATTGACAACTTACTATCTCTCCTGAGATTTCAACTATTGAATGACTCTCGACCCTTATCCTTCTCGTAGATTTACTAGATCCAACAACCCATGGATATCGATGCTTCTCCATCCGAGGATTTCTACTGTCCATCTAGAATTTAAATGGATCCTGGTCAAATAACTCAGCGTCAACCCTTCTGAGCTTGTTTCCACGAGATGATTTTGACCCTCGTGCTTCCCATGAACTCTTCCAAGCCTCTATCCTTCCTAATCTTGAATTCTCGCTACAGACTCCGACATTTTTAGGAATCCTGCACACATACCTTGTGGCTTTCATAGTAGCCTCTGGTTATTCAACCACTCCAACTTTTCACACTCCTTGCGATAGAATTTATTCAACCACTTCCTTGGGTTGGAAAATTCTAAGACTTTCCTCAAACTATGCACACCTTGCATGGCTCTATGTTATACTAGCAGTCTACAGATATAATATCAACAATATCTCTCCTAAGCTTTCTGGGCTAAACCTTAGAATCCTATCAACGCACTCCTTGCATACTTTTGCTGCACTCCTTGCATGAATTATTAGGAAGAGAAACAATTGAAATTTATACTCTTCTCACGGACTCCATATATTCAAAATTAAATGACATACACACACAACATTGAAATAAATTCATAACAGAGAATATAAGCAAGTTTCAAACATACAATTAAATATATACACACAACAACCATAATACACCATGAAAATGGGTCAAAGCCTTCTTATATTAATTCAATTACTTATGTACATGGTTTCAATAACAACAACTATCTTCTCATACAACTTCTACAATCCTTGTTCTTATCTTCTCTCCTATGCTCTCTTTCTCTACAACAAATTATAATGAGAATGATAATATCCTACATACAAGAGAGTATTCTTGAGTTTTCCCTCTTACTGTTCTAAGATATCTTATTGAATTAAATACTACCATCTACTTTACATTTATTACAATAAATTCCCACAACTGACAGATGAGAGAAAATGCTCAAGATTTGTATTACAATCCCCAAAACATTAAAAGCAAATACATCCTTCCATCTATTACATAAATGATTCTTCATTTTGAAATTAAAAAATGTCTTCAAAATTCACCCTGGCATATCCAATTGTCCTCCACTCATGTTTTGTTGGCGATGCTACTGCATCAACCAGAGTACATAAGCATAGTGTAGTGTAGGAATTTTGAGTGCGTTGGTGCAGGAATGCTGAGTATGTTAGTGCAGGAATGTAGAGTGTGTTGGTGCAAGAATGTTAAGTGCAGGAACAAAATGCAATTTGAAGTAATGCATGGACTCAGTACATTATAGTGAGATGTTTTAAACATAGGTGTACCAATCTGAGAGTAATTTTCTAAATTAAACACGTCACAATAGGAAAACTAACCTACAAAAATCAAATTCCAATTATCTGAGTTGAAATCAAAACAAAAACTAGAATTGAAATCTTCAAACATAAATGTAAAACACTAATTTAAAGACAAACATAAACAGTGCATACCAAAGAATGGGGCCCCTCCAAAATTGGTCTCCATAGGACATAGAAACTGATGGGGAAAAATCAATTCCTCTTCAAGGAGTGGTAGACATGGACACCATTCATTCCTTGGTAATCGCACTAGTTAGTACGATTATTGTAGAGGAGCATGAACAACAAATTTTGGTGATAGAGGAAATGGATATCGACCTGTGGGGAAAAACACAAAACCATAGCACAGATAAAAACCCCATGCAGAAAATGGGATTAGGCACAAATCAACCATAGGTACAATGGAATGAGGAATATGATGAACGAACATATTCTGATGAAGTACAATATCATTTAACAGAGCCGATGCAATAGTCGGAGGAACAAGTACATGTTGAATATATCATAGACCAACATAACTCAAACAAAATAGAATATGAGGAAGAGAACCAAGTGGAAATGGCAGGGCCATCAACATGAAATAAGAAGACTAGGGAAAAATATATCGCGCCAAGAACACCGCGTAGGAAGAAGGAACTAACACTATAACTGTCGCATATACCTAAAGAAGTCAAAGTAGTTGGTGACATAATGGGTTTGTTAACAAGACAAAGTATGTTTATGATTATGTGGAAAACATAGGGAAATTTCTTGAGTTCAGACAAAAAATTTACATGGAGAGTAAAGGAGAGGGCCATTGGGAGGTGCCATTTTGGATCCAAAACAATGGATTGCGGGACTATATAACACATGAATCATGAACCTGTTGGAAATTCCCCACTTTGGGATAGGAAAAGATGTAAATGGATGTTTCAAACAACTACTGCAACTGGTACATGGAGGAATATTATCAATGGATAGGCATGTATCCATTGATATGGACTTAATTGTAGAAATTACATGATTACTAACAAATGGAGAAAATCAAAGCAATAAATGGATGAAAAAACTAAAGAAAAAGATTTGGAAGATGACATGAAGAAAAAATATGGGGTTGACAGAGGATCCAATGGAATGGTTATTAGACAGGTAAATTAACCAACAACTAATTTTACAAAAAAAATGATGGAATGTAAACTTTTGAGAAAATGTTACAAAGAGGAAGCCCCTGTAGGAGTAATAGAAACATTCGTGCAGTTCGCAAAGGGGAGTCTACTCAACTGGCTCCTTATCTATTGAACTTGTTTTTGGAGGATTGCAAGTATGTGTAGGATCTAGTATCATAATTCCATTATTATTGGTTAATGATATTTATAGCACTGGTTGGATGGGGAGAACCAAAACACAAAGGATTCTTCCAAAGGCTAGGGAAATGTTGCACAAAAAAATATAAAACATGATGGCACACTTCAAATACGAAGAAAATAAAGGAAAACTCCAGCATTATTTCCATGTTGTATAATGATATGCAGGAGAAACTTGAAAACACATGGAGCATACTTCCAAAAGTAGTGAGGGAGAACCAAGGAATAACTAACTTTCAATATTCAAGACAGAACATGTGGATCCAGGTTAAGAGAGATCCTAAGAAGGAATGACTACAATTGCGATACTATGTCACATGAGATGAAGTGCAATGGCCTATGAAATATTGTCCAGGAGAATGGAGGGTGCCAATAATCCTAAAAAAAGACACAAAATCTAAACAACAAGTAGAGGTTGGACCTTCAAAGAAATCAAGTAGCCGAACAACAAATACAAGGAAACTGACATATTGCACAAAATAAATAGGTGGTGGCACAAGCACTAGAAAACCAATGAAGAAAACTACTATCTTATTGATGGGTTCAACTTCACCCAACAACAACAAGGGGAACTCCCCAGTATATAGTCCCAATTATAATATACGTCATTTGGATTAG
>ML799780.1:19987-31195 GCA_009831015.1 Picea engelmannii
AGGCATTGGAGTCACAACTCCAAGAAGAAAAGAAACACACAAATACTCTACAGGCAGAGCTGAAGGCCTTGACCCTAGTCGAAAGAATGAAGAGATTTCCAGAACAACGCACCGACCGCCCAAAAACAGGTACACACACTACAAAGTAAAGTGATGGAAGTCTCCCAACGACTTCAACCAATCCAAGAAAAGGCATGCCAACTATTCACTGGAGTTGAAAGCCAGGGAGCCAAGCTTGAACATGTTGTCATCACCGCAGAACAACACCTGGAAGGGCCAATAAATGACGCCGTGATCCAGGAGTTCACTGAGCAAGAGGTTGTCGCACTGCAACAGGTCGAAGCAACTCAAGCCAAGCTCAAGGAATTCAAGGCAGAATTGATCAGACCAGAGTGACTTGGGACGAGTCACATGTGAGTGTTGGGGGCCTGTTGGCCCTTAACCAAGTTTTGAGGAACACTTGGTCATATTTGACCATTTTTGGACTTCGACAGTCTGTCAAAGATGGAGCGCCAGGCGAAGCAGAGATCACGTGATCTCAGTCCACTTTTGGGCCCCTTTTATGGTTTTAAGTTAATGTAATGGGAAAGAGATGTCGCCTGTGGGTTTACCCATGCTTAGGCACACTTTTTTAATATATAAATAGAAGGATAGGTAATGTAAGAAAGAGTATATGTGATTGCTTAGTGCAATTGGTAGTGCATCTATGTGATGTTGAATAAGTTATCTGTGTGAACTGTGTAAGGCTTGCAAGGCTAAGTGCAAGTTACTGTGAGTTTTCTATAGAAAGATGAGTGTTGTAACACAAGGAAGAAGGATCTTGCGAGTTGCGTAGATCTTCTGTCCCATGCGAATAAGGGTTTTGGAGGCTTTTTGCTTGTAACATATTGAAGACGATAATAAAGAAGAAGATCTTGTGGTTGTAGTCCCAGGGTGGGGGTGAACCACATAAATCTGTGTGTTATGCTCTGTGATTTGATTCTATGTGTTTGTCTTTGATTATGCTATGTGCTTTGATATATCCACTTATGCTCTGTGCTTCTTAGATATATATGATTGTTAGATCTGATGTGTATTAGGATGCTTAGTGATGATCTACTAGATCTGATCTGGGTTACTATGGTTAAGTGATGAAATATTGTAGATATGAGTGTACACCGCGATGCTCTATGCTGTCTGCGAAGTATAATAAGGGTTGAATATTGATGAATGATTGATGCTAAGTTCTCTGTAAATGATATAATCAAAGATATGTGTCCCAGCCAAGGTTGCAGACACCTGAGACTTGCAACCACCCTTGTCTCTACCTCGGGTGAGACTTCATATGCTTCACAGGTGTTGCTGAGAGGGCCGATAGTTAGGGATTTGTTGGTGCGCTCTTGAGTGTTGAACCCTGGGTCTGTCCCTATGCCAACATGCATGCTCTGTCTGAAGCTCATACTAGGAGCACCCATGAACTCCTGAGCATCTCGTAAAGTATGAACAATCTTTCTTCTCCTCTTCCTCCCTATTGTAGGAGGTACAATCTATGTGGGTGGAAATATTTTCTCCTCATTGTGCTCCACTATATGAGTACTAGTCCCTATAGATGTATTTGTACATGTCCCTGTGACCTATACATGTGACTCATGTTCCTCTTTTGGAGCTACCAACTCCTTATCCCCTACTATTTTTGGCACATCATAAGACTTCCTGAAATCCTTCTCCTCCTCGAATATGAGATCCCTTCTGATCACTGTCTTCTTCAATCTTGGAATGTATACCCACTATGATTTCGAAATTTCTCTATAGACAACTAAGATTCCCATATTTGTAGTGGAACCGAGCTTCATCCTCTTATCATAGGGAACATGACAATAGACTAGGTAACCGAAGATCCCGAAGTGGCCAAATTTCAGATTCTTCCTTGTGAATTCCCCCTTAGGAGTCAATCTCCCCAACACCTTGTGTGGACTCTTGTTTAGAATGTATAGTACATTACTGCATGCCTCTGCCCATAGAATTTTTTGAAAATCCTAGTCATACAATATAGCCCTATCAGTACCAACAATGGCCCTCTTATTTTTTTTCACTACCCCATTCTATTGAGGGTTATAGGAAACTGTCAATTATTTCTTGATCCTTGCCTTAGCATGCCTTAGCACAAAAGTCCTTGAAAATTTTCCCTGTGTACTCACCTCCATTTTTCAGATTTGAGAACCTTAATATTCCTTCCTGTCACATTCTCCACAAGAGCCTTAAACTCTTGGAAGCGAATGAAGACCTCATATTTGGTCCTCATGAAGTAGATCCAAGTTTTCCTGGAGAAATAATCTATGAATGTGACAAAATAATCACACCCTGTCAAGGATGCTGAATACATAGACCCACATACATCTGAGTGCACTAAATCCAATGCTCCCTTCAATCTAATTTCACTTCTGCACCATTTACACACATCATTGTTCTTGATGCTCAACTCTGGAAGGACAATCAATATCTGTTTTATGATGTTAAGTGCCCAATGGAGTAAGTGAGCCTTCCTTCTACGCCATAATTCTCCCATATCCTTAGTGCTGCTGATCAACTCCTGAGGTGACTCAAATTGCAATATGTATAACTTGCATGACATGATCCCTATCATCTTGGCTTGCTTCAACCCTCTGGTTTGTATGTACAATTTTTTTCCTCTAAAAGACACATCACACCCTTGGTCCTGAAGTGATGAAATTAATATCAGTTCTTGGTCATCCCTGGTATGTACATCACATTTGTAAAGATAAATGTGTTTCCTGACTCCCTCTGAAAGGTAACAGTCCCTCGTCCCACTGGAGTACATTTGGAATTATTCCCCATTTGTATATCAAAGGTCATTTCCTCATCTCTGAAACTGGAGAAGTATTTTCTAACTCATGTCATATGATATGACACACCATTAACAATATACCACACCCTTGTGTCCTATGTGCTTGAGCTAGAGAGGCAAGCGATGAGTGATAAATCTTCATCAAACCTGGAATAAAATTCATCAGTGTCTGCTAAAGCTGCTATCTAAGTCTTCTTTTATCCTTCTTATTGTTGGGACATAGACTGACAGAATGACTTGTTTTGTGCCAGGCAAAGCACTTGACTTTGCTCATATCATGTTTCTTCTCACCATTGGAGATCTGCCCGCTACCTGATTCTTTCTTGGATTTTTCTT
Organism: Picea engelmannii; assembly: GCA_009831015.1. Lineage (NCBI taxonomy): Eukaryota > Viridiplantae > Streptophyta > Pinopsida > Pinales > Pinaceae > Picea > Picea engelmannii. Next base: position 23,169 of record ML799780.1, read on the forward strand.
TACCCTTTCCTGCAAGTGAAATGTTATCTTATTCCTCACCCTTTTGATGATTGCTTCTACCACTCAGAGATTCTAACCTCAATTCCTCTTGCATGAAGTCATCCCACAATCGATCCTAGTCTGGAGTGTGTTCTCTGGCAACAATGCCTCTCAAAAGAACATCCCATGACTTGGAGAAGCCATTCAAACCTATCCTCACAAGTTTAGTTCCATACACCATTTATCCTACAACTACCAACTCATCCTTGACTTCTCTAAGTCCGGTGAGGTAGAAGCATACACTTTCCCCCTTACCCATCTTAGTATTTATGAGTTTTTCCTTCAAAACCATATTTATATTCATGTTTGAATTCTGATATAGTTTAATGATGGCTTCCCACATCTTCCTAGTTGTATCAAATCCTGAAAGGTGAGGGACTATGTGGTCCTTGACCCCATCCAGAATGATACGCCTAGCCTTGGCATCATTCTTGTTGTGTGCTTCAGCTTGTTGTGCATCAGTGTGAAATACAATGGTCTTTTCTGCAAATTTATTGAGTCCATACTCTAATGACAACAATATATGCTCCTTCCAAATTCCAAAGTTAGATGCCCCATCTAACCTATCCTCAAATATGATACCTGAAATAATTTTTTTGCAAAACCCTTCTGTAAAAATATCTTAGATCTGAAAATAAAGTTGGCTGTAAACTTCTGTGTAAACCCTTGGTTTCCTTCTCAGAGGAAAGGATCTAATACCATTTTATTTTATTTAAAAATCAACAAGCTAATTTACTATTCATAAATCTATTTTATAACAAGATCTAGAACAACAACAAATTCTAAATTTGATTTATAACAAAAATATTAATGAGTTAATAATACTTGCAACGCACACCCAAATAAATCAGAAATCAATCACACAAAAAATATGAACACTAAAGATACCCTGGAAATCCCAACTTCGGGGAAACCAACCAACAAAGGGTTTTATCATCATCTCAACGAAATAATAAAATTACAAAATCAGTGCCAGACCTGACACACTCATTCACAAAGGATTTCCACTTGGTTATGAGCCGATCTGAGCCAAAGGATCTAAGTTTTAGGCCTTCTCTACCACACGGTTTTTCGTCTTTGCAAGTGTATAGGCTATTGGTTTGGCTGTAGGGTCACATGACCTCCTTGAATATACTCACAACCCCCACGAACTGACACAAAATGGGTTGGAGAGGGTACAACTGTAACCCCTCTCCCTCACATCTGTCACTCGTCCTAAAATGGCCCCTCCAATACCTGTACTCGACCTCTACACAAACCCACAACCTCCTTGACCCTAACACGCTGGTATGCGGCCCCTTTCCTGCTGTTCATGTTCATGACTTAGTTGAAGATGAAGGAAATATGCCTTCCTATCTTCCTCTTGGACTCCAAACTCTACCAAGAACCCTCCACTAATTTGATCTGCACCTGAGAACCCTCTTGGTGTCATTCACCAAGTCAATGATCTCCACAAGCCACCCCACTTGCTTATAAATCTCCAGCTTAGTGATTGGATGGTGGAGATTAAATTCCCAACATGAAAAATCAATCGATACAATCTACTCTGAAATTGACTTTGACTTTCTAGATAAGATCAAAGAAGCTTCTAACAATTGGTTGACTAATAATAATTAATAATAAACATTTCCTAAGTTAGACTTAGGAAAAATTTAAACGACTTGGAGATACATTAGTCTATGTGTCCTTGAATTTCTTGAGACCTTTCCTAAGCCAAAACACGTGTCCTTGTTACATTATTTCAACACATGTTTGACTCCTCAAGCCCTAGAAGACAACGACACTAGTCTAGAGTTGTTCTTGTGGTGAAAGTAGCATTTAAATTTAATATTCTCTCTCTCTCAACTATCCTACTAACTTATCTAACCCTAATCTTAGCAAACAAATGTTATTTATTGTTGTTGTTACAAAAGTTTTATACAACCATTGAATTTTACTTTAATTTGTTGCATACACACTTGGAAAAGTGGTTTAAACTACTCAAAAATTTCATCCAGCAATTGGATAATATTGTACATGTTCAAGGCTTTATGTTCATGCCAATTTACTACATTTATGAGTACTATTTCTCGCTGTTGTTGAAAAAGTATTTATTTTTGTTGTACAATTGTTTACTACAGTAATTTGCAACAACAAGTACATTTATTAATCATCTGATGTCTAAAAGGTCATTATTAAGCTATATAACTTGGTGATTGTCCATATTATGCTGCAATTGTTTATTATCTCGTACACTTGAAACAATTACCTTGTCCCCTTTCATTTCGTATCCTAGACCTAGACCTAACCATCATGTGACCAAGATATAGGGATTTAAGCTCAACTGTCCCTTTGTTTTGGTGAACCCTAAGGAGGAGACATAAGTCATTTTATCATTCATATGATTTCTTTGTCCAAGTTTTGTTAAAACATTCTCTTGCTATGATTCAAGGACCTAAGGCCCTAGAGGATTTTCACCTTAGGTTTTTTATCCTAGTCTTTGATCCTTGACCAAGGTCATCTAGAAAAGAGAAAATGACACCTAGGGTCTTGTTATCCCCTATCCCAGGGATAACTAAGGAAATTATGTCTCGAGGCCCACAGGTCCTAGACATGGAGTACTGAGAGCCATATGACTTGAGCTTGGCCCCAAAGGGCCCATCTTTTCTTTAGTTCATCCTATCTATCAACAAAAACAACATCCATCCCATCGGCCTGATCCTGAAGTAGTAGTGGGTAATTCTCCATGAGGTAACGAGTCCGGGTATCATGGGATGCATCACTCTGATTTTCGAAGAATTTGAATATGTGCATTGAACTCTCTTTTGTTTCATAACATTTTCTTGGAAATTATGCTCTTTAACTTGTTCATACCTGGGGGGGTGAAAGAGTGCCCCAATAAGCTGGTGCCCTTAGGGATGAGTTGCCACTAGGTGGGTCTATGAAAGGTCATCGTCCATTCCTTCCATACTTACCACTTTTCATCATTGTCCCTCTCATCTTCCCCTACCTTGGTTCAGGCATTGGGTTTTCCAAACTAGTAAGGGCTGTACCTTGCCTTGTGGGAAGAAGGGGATAAAGGCCTAGAGGGTAAAAGTAGCCGGTAAAATTTAAAATCCAAATTGAAACCTTGAGATGCTTCACCCAGGGATTCCCGAGAAAGAAATAAAAGGCTTCTTAGTAAGAAAAAGGGACCCGTAAAATAAAATAAAACTCAAGATCTAGTTGGTGGATGGGAGGTCTCATCATGAGCCAGCCTATTAGGTCCATGGGCATGTAGCAGTATGAAACTAACATCTATCTAGTCACCAAACTAGGGTAGTATCTCTTGGTGGCATAGCCAATAGAAAGGGGGTCTCATCACAATCCAACCTTCTCATTTTCGTGAAGTTCTTGTGGGTAACACTGTCACCACTGGTCACCACGCCAGGACATTATCCCCCAACTATTCTCTTGAAAACAAAAAAAAATAAGACAAAGAATAAAACACATTGAATGGGATAGGAAACAATGACATCCATTACAAGGTGCAACTCTTCCTCTATAGAGGCACCCATAGGTAAGACCTACATTTCCCTGTTATCATTGCACCCCTTTCCCAAACATTCCACTACACCATTTCATACACCTACATGACCTAGATTGGTCTTCGCTTGGAATACACCCAAAAATTTAGGAGGATTATCACAATAAGACGTCCTGAGACCCTCTTCAAACCTGACTTGTTAAACTGCATAATGTCTTTGAGCATTTGTCTGGGTAAAGGGGGGTTTAATGCACATGTTTGGGTAATTTGATTATTGGACATGATTTGACATTGCTATGATCCCTGTGACTTATGATCCCATGGAGGGCGTACTTGTTGTTTCTGTAGGACCATGCCCAATGGATAGGTACACATGGGGAGATGATTATCTTGAACATCCATGTGGATAAAATCCCACCAGATGGATTCTGTGACCCCAACCAGGGGCAAAGAGACACTAGAGGATGGCACTAGGAAAGAAGAAGAACATTTCCTCCGAGACACTCTCGAAAGAATAGAACCAATGGGGTATTTCCCTTCCACCATGACATTGGCCCTTGAAGGCCCTCGATGTCATCATATTGATCCTTGACATCATATAGTTAGGGTTTTGGCATGAGGATGACTTGGTTGGCACGTGTGGCAGCTTCTGAGCCTTTTGCGGCCTAACGTTTCACTTTTGAGGCCTATCATTCCATGATGGGGCCTAACGTCACCCTAAGAGGGGCATGTTGTCATCCCTAAAGACAAATTAGGGTTTTAAATGTTAATTTTATGTAAAAATTGGATTTTTGATGTAAACTGGCCATGTCGGCCTTTTGTGACCAAAAACACAATTAAAGGTCATTATAATTGTATAAATAAGAGATAAATATCTTGTATTTTTTCATGATTCATTTCATCACTGAAGTATAGGTCCGAAATTCGGCCTCCCTTAAGTGTATTTGGCTGAAACTAGTGGTGCACACTTCTTGAAGGAGGCAAATTTTGGTGCATTTTGGCTATTTTCTTGTGGAGGATCTTCGACTAGGGTGATTTTCTAGATTATTCTTAGTGAAGTAAGTGTAAATTCTGCATTTCTTTATTGTGAATGAATTCTATGGTTATTTTTTACTTGTTTTATGTCTAAGATTATGAAATTGCTAGCTTGAAACCCTAGGGGAATGACATGTGTTATCATCTTTTTCCCTATAATCTTCCATGTGTTAAAATATCTTGAAAGACACCTAATTTGAAGTAAATACTAGAGCCCTGCCATTTTATCACTCTAGTAACCTTACTTCCATTTCCAATTGCATAATTTATTACATTTTGTTCAAGGAAGGAGAAAATCGCTAGGGGCTAACCCTTGTTACTTTCTAGCAATTTTCTCTTAGAAAAGGATTTTTGAGGCCTTGGGATACCAACACCTCTCTTGTCCTCTCCATCCCTTAACATATTATTATCATTTTCTATCTTTTCTTTAAGAATTTTCTGTTGCCATTAGTGACTCCATTTACCCTAGAAAGGCACTAGAATACCTCTTACAAGTGGTGATTGAACAAACAAACACTTATACTCTCATTGTTGAACTCTTTAATAACATTTTATAACCCTAAATTAGACTAACTACCAATCTAACTTTCTACTGTAGCAAAAAATTTCTACAACCATATAAACATACATTAAATTGGCACATTTACCTACATAACTCACACTAGAACCAATACAAATTCAATTGTGTTAATTGCTAGTGAATCTACTAGGCAAGTGCTAGTTTGTGTATGGTTTTCTTGCACTTTTGACCATTTAAAATTTATGCCGTTGCAAAATATAGCTACACCATCTAACTGCAAAACAATCTCTGCAAAAGTGACATTGAAATCTAGCCTATCATTGCCAATTTTGCTTGTGACAATTTACTATCAATTTTCCTAGTTAAAGTCACTTTTTATTGTCTGATTCAAGCAATTTCAAGGCTTGAATCTTGTGGCTGTTATAAGATATTAATTTCTGTTATAAATGTATGCATTTCTACAAATTCATAATCAACTAGCTTATTTTACGAAGGTTTATTGTCTTATGAAGTAATAACAATCATTTAGTACTTGGAAAGTGCCCCGTTTGCCTTGTTATCTTGTTCTGGGCAGGTACACAATAATATTAATTTGCTTCATCCTTAAGACACAAAATAAACCTCTAATTAGAGTGATCTATGAGAGGGGAAGGATTTCCTTGCGACTATTTTCCTTATCCTTCTCAAACCCCCCAGGTCACCGGGGACGTCTACCCTGGGGTAGCTTAAAAATACTCCTAAATAGAAAGGGATCTCCTAGTAAGGTGACAATGATAGGTTATTTCCAGTTACACCAATTCTGTACCCACTTGTCTTGGGATTTTGGGGCAAGTACAAATTGTGCGATAACAGGCCCAAGAGGCTTTTCACCCTAGGGATCATTTTCTTTAAGGTTTAGTACTAAGGCCTAATAGGATTTTCATGTTAGGGTTTAAACGCCATTCTTCTTTATCATCTAGTTCAATCTTCAAGGTGTTGCATGTTTGACTCCATAAGCCCTAAAATACAATGACACTAGTCTAAATCTCTTCTTGTGGTGCAAATTACATGTATAACTAACATTCTCTCTCTCTCTCTCAAAGCGAATTTACCAACTTCTCTAACTCTAACTTTAACAAACTAATGATTTTTATTGCTACTCTTACAAATGTTTTCTACAACCACTAGGGTTTACTGAAATTGCTGCATACATACTTGGAATAGTGGCTAAAGATACTCATAATTTAGATCTAGAAATTGGATATAATTGTACATGTTGAAGGCTTGGTTTATATTCTAAATTGATACATTTCTAAGTATGTTTTCTTATTGACGTTGAAAAACATTGATTTATGTTATATACTACTTTACTGCTGTAATTTTTCAACAACCATTGGATTTATTGATCATCTCGTGTCTAAGAGGTCATTTATGAACTATATAACTTGGTAAATTCCATATTAAATTTTGGATTTGTTCTATTGTCTTGTACAAGCGAACCAACTATATTTTTATCTTCATTACCTTTCCTAGACCTAGACCTAACTTGGATGACCGAGATAGGGGGTTGTAGGCTTGACTAATATTGCTATTTTATCCCTAGAGGTCACTGGGGAAGCTTCCCTTGTGGGGAACCTTCTTACATCATTAAAATGAGGGAAGTGTATACTTAGTTAACAAATGTAGAAACTTCCAATTGTTACACAAGATTGGGATCTTGTGGAGGGCTTTGTACTAGTACAAATCCTATGATAATGATACTAAAACCTTCAAGAGACTGATTTCTATGGTGCAAAGCCTCTTGGTCCCTAGATACCATTTTCCCTCTTCTAGATAACCTAGGTCAAGGATCAAATGATTAAGATAAAAAACCTAAGGTGAAAAGCCTCTTGGGCCTTAGGATTTTGAATCCTAGCAAGATATTAGGTCTCTTAATGCTTTCACCAAACTTTGAAAAAAAAAGTATTAAAGGAGAGAAATACTTATGTATCCTTCCTAGGGTTTTACTAGAACAAAGTAACATGCAATAAGATAGCAATTAATAATTATACCATGAACAAACTTGTCCACTTAAATAAAATTACTCACTTATTCAAGTCTCTATGCTAAGAGAAACCCTAGTTGCAACAAGAGATCATCCAAGAAGTGAAAAATATCCACAAACAATCCTACTCCAAGAGTAGCACACTAGATCCAAGAAGCCGAAGAGAGATAACAAACTTTTTTAGAGCTTCCACTCAAGTGTGAGAAAACGTGATGATCATAATGAGTTGAAGTGATATCCTTAATTATATAAGGTAAACCCTATCACTTTGTCCAATAAAATGTCATAAGTTCAAGTTACAAGTGGGGCTAACCCCTTAGAATATCCTCTACAATAATAATAAATGAAAATAATAAATAAAAAAACCACACATGTGGTGACGTCAAGCCTCTTAGAGGAGAAGGAGTGCCTCCCAAGGCCATGTGTCATCATTCAAAGTGCAAGAAAGGTTGGATAATTTCCATGCCACCTCAAATCATCATATGGTGTCCATGTGGCAAGCAAACCCCAACATCTCCATCAAACCCTAGCATGACATCACCATAAAAAAGGCCCATCGTCCAAGGTGTGATGGATGGCATCCATGGTGGAGGAGGGTTTACATAATATTTACATGCTGTCTAAGAAAAACTAAGTGCAACGCCCTCCATCAAATGGCTGGGTAATGTGTGGGTACATTGTCCAAAGTATGGGCTTCCTATCCACAAGTGTGCCATCATGACTATATATGTCAAAATCAAGCCCATCTTCCCATCATCCAATTTCCAAAAGATGTGAGAGCTAGTATATGAGTGTGTCAAGCCACTAGGTGACACAATGCTCTGCATCACATGTGCCATATCCTGTAGTAAAAGCACAACGTATCGGGTGAGAGCCTTATTTCATTAATTTTATATTAATTAAAA
>ML799780.1:31287-41956 GCA_009831015.1 Picea engelmannii
AAAATAGTAAAAGAAAAGACCCAAGTAGAGGGATATGTCCTAGTGGAAGTAGAAAAGAAAAGAACCCTTCAAGAGTAAGTGTGATAGTGGTACGTATTGGGGTTACTTCATGGCTTATGGTGTCATTAAATCCACTTCTATGAGTGCCTTTGTGGAGGGTGTTCTTGCTCTTGAGTTACCACTTTCTAAGTGCTAGTTTTTTCCAACTCCTTAGTCTTCCTTTTTATTTTCCTATTATCATATTTGCATGTCCCCTTTATGAGGTTTCAAGCTATAGAATCATTGCTTGGGACTGGGGGAAAACACAAAAATGGTAGAGCTCCAGTATGGACTAGCTTTTGAGAGTCCTTTTCTATTTTCTCTTTCTTTCTTTAGCACTATTTTTTCTTTATCTTCTTTTGCTAGTATCTGCAATCAACCTCTGGGAATTTATCCCCTCTTCTCATAAGAGAGTGAATCATGACCCATTATTGAATTTTAGTACATTGTGAGAGGCTCTAGGATGGTAAGTGTTAAGTATGTGATCCAAAAATGGATTAGAAATCATACACCACTGGATCTGAACCGAGTGTCTCTAATATCACTTGTTCCTCAAATAGTATTAAGTATGACACCACTTTCTTATTCCAATATTCTTTCATTGACAATTCTTATAGCATGGAAGTGACTTATCTTACTTAACCAAACACTTTCACTGATGAACATAACTTACATAATTATTCATGCATGAGCATATACATAATCACATGAAAACAATAATTGTGTTTCACAATGTCCTTCTTGCATTTTACTCAAACTCAATTACAAATTTCAAATTCGACACCGTTTCGGAAAACCGAATCCAATGACTATAAACACTATATATTTATTTACAAAATGCCCAAAGGCTCTCTTACATCTCACAAATCTCAAATTTGCAGAATTCTGGCTTACAAATGAGTGATAAGATTGTCACCATCAACTCTGTCTCGGAAAACCGATTCTAATGACTCTAAATACCTATAACTCTCAAAAGACTACAAACTTGACTTCAAAAGGAAAATGAGTAGAGCTTTAGTACATGAGAATGTTGTGTTAAAAAACACAAAATAAAATTGTGTGTAAAACACAAAAAAATTGCGTGTAACACAAAAATGTTGTGTCAAATGAGTTTGGGTGTGTGCCATTAAATAGGCCACCCCTCTTAACAAAATCCCAAAATTAGTGGTAACTTATTACTAATTTTAGGAGGAATCCCACTAAATATGGAATATTGGCATCATAATAAATATTTTAGTTATGGTTTGTTTTAACAAACCATATTCATGGCTTATTGGTTGGTGGAGAGTAAGTTAAGTGGTTGTATTGTTGGTGTTGTGGGTTCCATTCCCATCGACCTCAAATAATTTTGTTACATATACTATATATAGTATATACTTAAAACTCCATGCATACTTTTAAATGGTTGTTATAATATATGTATTCTATTATAAAAAGTAATTTTCCACGTGAACCCACGTGAATTCTTGTTGGATGGTTATATATATATACACCAAAATAATAACCAATCCAATATAAGTCAATGAAGGATCACCACATGTCAAGACTTGGTGGTCTACTTATGTGCCAAATGTTTAATTGTGATTGGACCATATTTGCCACTTGTCATCATGTAATTAGGCCACATGGAGGTACTATCTGTCACATTAGCTGCCAACAATCACGTACCATGTCACCTATATGGCGCCACTTGTAAATATCTAGAGATGCTACTTGTCAACATCTGGAGCTGCCACTTGTCAACTTGGGAGCCTGCCACATGTCTCTTTAGGGTTGACTTTTGCCCCATTCGACCTGAACTTTGACCGGCCATAAATTTTGCATACAGACTCCGTTTGAGACAAAATTTGCACCGTTGTAAAGCTTGCGACGATCTCTACACATTGATAGCATTTTCAATATATTTTTAAGACAATCAAATTTCTAGCATTTCTGATCCCTTATGGACCCCTGGGAGCGTTTCGGGTCCTCTTGGACCTCAATGAGTGTCTCTGGATCCTCCTTGATCATTCCTCCCCACTGGGTGGATTTTGGACCTCCAAAAGGTTTACATTAAATGAAGGATATGCCTTCCCACTTTTCCTGTGTCTCTTCCCCATGATTGGACCACTTGTCTCATTACAATCAGCTGAATAAAAATGATGAAGGATGAAATAATGATGCTAACATAATAAATCATTCTCAGACTTCCACATATATCTGCATTCACATTTTCCACTAATGGCCATGCACAAAATATCAATAGTAGTAGAGAACATATAGATACTACTGACAATGAATTAACAACATTCCTGCGCTCCCTAAAAAAATCTCTGCCACCTGCATGTAATGGAACTTCATGTGGAAACTTGGAGAATTTTGAAACACTTCATGACTGGGAGATAACTTGACTATTTCATTATCATATCACTCACTTGATTTTGCAGACGTCATAGACACATTCTTTCTTGCATTCACAACACCTACAACTATGATTTGTGTCTCGTCACCTGATTCATATCCCAAATCTTGTTGGACTGTGACAACAACCTTTTGCTTTCCTTTTCCTCCATACTTTTTAGGCCTTAATTCATGATGCAACTTCCAACAATGATCTTCCTCATGTCCTCTTTTCTTGCAATGAGTACATGTGAGATTTTCTTCTTCCTTCTTTACTGTAGCTACATGTTTCTCTTTTTCCTTGTTATTACTTCCCTTTTGTTGAGAAAAATCCATTGAGGAACCATATTTAGAATCCTTCCCCTAAATTCAATATGTACAGCTTGAACACATACTTCATCAAAATCAGTGGGATTTAACAAAAGAAGAGTATGACGAATGTAACTATGCAAAGAAAAAATATATTTTAGAAGGGTTTCTGTAGAATGCAATGAAATATTTAAAGCCAATTATTTCTTCATGAACTCCTCAATACAATCCTCCACACTCTTTCCTTTTCCTTGTCTCATATATTTCCATTCCATAATTTTTTTTTGTCGATATGCCAAAGGATAAAATTGTTTCCTTAATGCATCTTTGAATTTGGATACCTTCCCGAAGTTTACCTTCCCACCAAATCAGCGCTGTTCCTTTAAGGTGAAGAGAGGCCAAATGAATATTTACCTCATCTTCATCAATCTGCTGAACACGAAAATAAAATTACATTTTTGAAATCCAATTGTCTAGATTCTCTGCATTAGGCTCACCATTATACATAGGCAAGTTAAACTTGACATCCAACTTTAACAATGGATTTCTTGAAGCAATTTTCTTACGTGAAGATGAGGATGGAGAAGTGGAAGGAGATGAAGGTGTGGAAGGACGTGAAGAAGGAGGTATTAAAGGAGGTGGAGAAGGAGGAAGATCATATTCTTTCTTAACTTGTCCAAAACTTTCTCCTTTTCAAAATCCTCTCTCACCGTAAATATCTTCCACCATTTCCTTCATCTGATTAAAGGCATTGAAGAAATCATATTCAAATTCATAAGGACCTATTTTCCTTAGTGAAGCCATCTCTTCTCTTTGAGTGAAGCTCCTTGAACCAATCTTCAGATTATAACTCTAAAGTTTTTCTTCACCAAACTTGTGTTTAGCCCTTGTACGCATTCACCCGTCAAACCTTCTCTGATACCACTTATTCCGAACATGGATTAGAAATCATACACCAGATCTGAACCGAGTGTCTCTAATATCACTTGGTCCTAAAATAGTATTAAGTATGAAACCACTTTCGTATTCCAAGATTCTTTCATTGACAGTGCTTATAACATGGAAGTGAGTTTTCTTACTTAACCAAACACTTCAACTGATGAACATAACTTGCATAATCATTCATACAAGAGAATATACATAATCACATGAAAACAATAATTACGTTTCACAATGTCCTTCTTGCATGTTACTCAAAATCAATTACAATTTTCAAATTCGGCACCGTCTCGGAAAACCGAATCCAATGACTATAAACACTATATATTTCTTTACAAAATGCTCAAAGGCTCTCTTACAACTCACAAATCCCAAATTTTGAAAATTCTAGCTTACAAATGAGTGATAAGATTGTCACCATCGACTTTGTCTCGAAAAACAAATTATGATGACTATAAATACCCTATAACTCTCAAAAGACTACAAACTTGACTTCAAAAAGAAAATGAGTAGAGCTTTAGTACATGAGAATGTTGTGTTCAAAAACAAAAAAATAATTGTGTGTAAAAACACAAATTTTTTGTGTGTAACACAAAAATGTTGCATGTCAAATGAGTTGGGGTGTGTGCCATTAAATAGACAACCCCTCTTAACAAAATCCCATAATTAGTGATAACTTATTACTAATTTTAGGAGGAATACCACTAAATATGGGATATTGACATCATGATAAATATTTTAGTTATGGTTTGTTTTAACAAACCATATTCATGGCTTATTAGTTGGTGGAGAGTAAGTTAAGTGGTTGTATGGTTGGGGTCATGGATTCCATTTCCATCGACCTCAAATAATTTTGTTACATATACTATATACTGTATATACTTAAAACTCCATGCATACTTTTAAATGGTTGTTATATATATATATATATAATAAAAAGTGAATTGCCACGTGATCCTACGTGAATTATTGTTGGATGGTTATATATGTTAAATATATATGATAGATATAATAAATATATAAAATATATAATAAATGTAAAAATGTAATTTATTACATTTATTACATTTATTATATTAAATATATATGATAGATATAATAAATATATAAAATATATAATAAATGTAAAAATGTAATTTATTACATTTTTACATTTATTATATATATATAATAAATGTAAAAATGTAATAAATTACATTTTTACATTTATTATATATTTTATATATTTATTATATCTATCATATATATTTAATATAATAAATGTAATAAATGTAATAAATTACATTTTTACATTTATTATATATTTTATATATTTATTATATCTATCATATATATTTAACATATATAACCATCCAACAATAATTCACGTAGGATCACGTGGCAATTCACTTTTTATAATATATATATATATATATATATATATATATATTATAACAACCATTTATACACCGAAATAATAACCAATCCAATATAAGCCAATGAAGGATCACCGCATGTCAAAACYYGGTTGGTCTACTTATGTGTCAAATGTTTAATTGTGATTAGACCATATCTATCACTTGTCATCATGTAATTGGGCTACATGGAGGTACAATATGGCACATTAACTGCCAACAATCACGTGCCACGTCACCTATATGGTGCAACTTGTCAATATATGGAGCTTCCACTTATCAACATTTGGAGCTGCCACTTGTGAACATGGGAACCTGCCACGTGTCTCTCTCAGAGCCTACCACGTGTCTCTTCAGGGTTGACTTTTGCCCTGTTTGACTTGAACTTTGACTAGCTATAATGTTTGCATACAGACTCTGTTTGAGGTGAAATTTGCGTTGTTGGAAATCTTGCGAGGAGCTCTACGCATTGATGGAATTTTAAAGAGACTTTTAAGATAGTCAAATTTCAAGCATTTCTAATCCCTTATGGACACCTGTGAGCATTTCGGGTCCTCTTGGAACTCAGTGAGTGTCTCTGGATCCTCTTAGATCAACATGGAAGGGAAACATAATTTTACACTTGTGAGTCCCCCCCAGTTGATCCAAGAGGATCCAAGAACGCTCATAGAGGTCCAAGAGGATTCAAAACATGCACAAAGGTCTATAGTGGTTCATAAATGTTCAAAATTAGACCATCCCAAATTCTCTCGAAAATGACATCAATGCGTAGAGATCGTCGTTAGATTTCCAACGACGTAAACGAAAATTCAAACATAGTTCGTATGAAAACGTTATGTCTAGTCAAAGTTCAATTCAAACCAAGACAAAAGTCAAAGTTCAAAGTCAACATGGTCAAAAGGGTGAAACGTGTCACCACTGCAAGGGTGACATGTGGCATGACTATGTAGTAGACTGGGCAGGTGATGTGGCATGAATGATTTATAGGTGACTGGGAATATCGTACAAACCATGTGGTCCAATCACAAGTTGACAAGTGGAAAAGATAAGCCAATGAGAGGTTTCCATGTGGCAACCTCCCATTGGCCTTTATTGTCATGGTTTATTAAAATTTTGGGAGTCAACGGGGGTTGAAACCATGACCTCCTAAAGCCTTACACCGAGCTCCATACCAATATGCCATGCACTTGTCACTTAACCATGCATGGTGTAAAACATATTTAAGTTTGATGAAAGGTTCATTGGGCAAGAAAAAGGGTTGAGGGCCTTAAGCCTCCGACCCCTAGCTTGTGATCATGTAATATTCCATATAACTATGGGCGTAAACTTGTGCGAGTTTTAAAACAATATATTCCATATGGTTATAATAATATAACCATATACCAATAAACAACGAAAAGTTCGGTGGTCAGTGGGGCTCGAAACCATGACTTTGCATTCAATATGCCAATGATTTAACCAATTTGCCAAAGGTGCAAGTCTTATTCTAACTTCCCGCTAACAAACATTTAATTCCATCCAACAATTGCATACATAGGTTGAGGGGCATGCCCTATTTAATGATCACGCGTATTGAGAATTGTACACTCATCATAATTGCAGAGTTATGTCTCGAAGTGCATGTCCGAGGGTATAAGGACTTTGAGGCTACATCGTAAAGTGTGCCGAGAGGTCCCTTGACAGAATTTTAAGAACTTTATACTATTTTTTCAATATTTTTTGCAAGGAATCCAACGATGCATTCTATTTCTGCATTTGAGCAACATGTAGAAAGGTCATTTGTAACAGTCTCGACCCCTAAGTACCTGTTTAAGGGATGCGGTATTAAATTTTCGCTTCTTCTATCAACCTTAAATCTTCTCTATCATGACTCCATCCTCTTTTCCTTGTCAAGAGCTTTCCAACGATAGTAAATTCACTCAGGATTGAGATCTAGAACGAAATGTATGACCTTATGAAGTTCTTATGTTTACATAGGCAACATCTCTCTTACTTCCACGTGAAGTGTCATTGACCGTTACAACTGACGTGGTGACATCCTGGTCCTGAAGTGGAACTAGCCTAGCCTTCCATGGTGGAACTTCAGTCCATGCAGGCCTACAACCATCGTCGCTCAGACCTTCTTTTGACACACTAACATGGGCGGTGGACTCATGGACTTGCAGACTCATAATTCTGTAGCTTCCTTTCATCAGTCCGCCCGAGAAGTCTCATTACTTAGCCATGTTTCTTCTTCGTGGACTCGTGGACTCATGGATGCATAAATCTATAAGCATTATTTCATAGGTACATCTGAGAAGTCTCGACATTTATCCATTTTTCATCTTCGCGGACTCGTGGAATCATAGATGCATACTTTTATAAGCATCCTTTCATAGGTCCATCTGAGAAGTCTTGACACTTAGCCATTAATTTCATCCTCGTAGACTCGTGGATGCATAAATATATAATAATCCCTTTATAGGTTCGTCCGTGAAGTATCAACACTTATCTTCGCGGACTTGTGGATGCATACTTCAATAAGCATCCTTTCATAGGTCCGTCCAATAAGTATCGACACTTATCCATTTCCATCTTCGTGGAATCATAGACTAGCTAGATTACGAACGTACAATTCTGTGCCTCTCCCCCATAATTCTATCTGAGAAGCATCAACACTTAGATTATTTTGTGACTTGGTCGGGTTCGCAGGTTGGAAGACTCACAAACCCATTCATCATATAGGTGGATATTGGTGGCCACCCTCCTATTCCACTTGGACCCCCACCATTGTTTCTTTCAGTTTTTCAGTTTCCTTAATTGTAGCACAATTTACTATTTTTGGCAGTTTTTCAGGTCCTGAACTTTCAGAGCTGTTTTGAGGCCCTAAACGACATTTTTTGGGTATTAAACATTCAAAAAATATAATTCCTATCCAAACTTGATATTCACTGTTGGCAGTGTATTCCTTGGATATATCTTTCTTACGATGTATCATGTGCGTCAAACATAGATAATATGCCAAAGTTATGACCCCGGGGAATTGATGTACCAATTTACTCCGACGGGGCCCATATTCTGGCGTTTCATCTTCTAGGGTTAGGTTTTTGGATGTTTAGGGTTTCCATTGTTTCTCAATAATATATAGGCCTTCGAGCCTCATTGTAACACAAATTTCAGAGGCATGTAGCTGCCACATCTCTTCTTAGAGATAAGCTACCAACGCCCTAGCTAGTTTATTTCCATTCTGTCTGTAAACAAATTTCAGTTCTTTGATATTAATGAAATGAAGTGTTATTTCCACTGCATCTTTGTATTCATGGTTATTTGTGTATTCTGTTGCGTTCCTGTATAAATTCAGATCAATTCATCTCACCTTTCCAACCCTTAAACTCGACATGGACCCACTCCCTATTACTTCAACCAATTATAGGCCTCCATGTGGCTTCCTCGTACATGTAGGCTCGTGACATTAACATAACATTAGCATGATGTCATCCCTCCTATCGTCAATGTATAAGGGATTCCACATTGATCAACGACTGAGATCACATCCTACATGTACTCCGATCAATAGTTGAGATCTTTCAAACTTTTGGTTCGACGTCCAAGGCTAAAACAAAGGTCTAAGACATAATTCACTCAAGGGCTTGCACTATGGCCCACCAACCAAATACCCGTTTCTATTCACAGGCTGACATCTATAAAATTATAGACACGTTGTTTTTCTAGGTCAGCATGGTACATCATGCTAATGTTACCTCTCCCCCAAATATTTCTTAAACGAGACCACAACATTCTATTACAAAGGTTAATTCTGGGTTTATCCCCGATTAACGGTCCAAATTAACTTGGGTACATTCTCTACAGGCATGGTGACCTTCTCCGATAAAGGGTACGGATCTATTCATTCCATTGATCCAACGCATGTGATTCCTTCGAGCTCAAAACATGGTTTTTCATCTAATTCATGGCTTAGACAATTCAAGGATTTTTCTTGGGCTCTTTCCCTTACATTCAACTATTAATTTATGATCCTAGTTTATATATATATATTGAGCATGCTGGAATCATAAAATTAAGTTCATTCTTTTGATCTTAGAACATTACAGAACTCTTGTAAACAGTTGTGCAGTGCATGCACCTTTCTTTCCATCCTACTGTCCCTTAAACGTAAGATTTTGAAAATACAATAAGCATCATCACTCTAAATCAAGTATGTATATGTATAACACAAGTACAAACATTCAATCATGCATTTCAATTCAATTAGACATAGTCTATGAAATACTTATCTATTACAATTGATATCCGACTAACTGACTATGGGTGTTCTCCTTTCCACCCAACCGTATGCTCATATGAATTCACTCTTAGAATTCTGTCCACCCCCATGCCAAGCCATGATACCACTAGAGAATCTCTCTCTCAGGTTCTCAAAAAGATTTAAAGGTCACTCTTCTTCATTCTACTCTTAGTAGATATTTTCCTTACACCCACCTAGCCCAGGCCTCTTTGAGGTTTATTAGATGCCTTCCCAGCATCAAGCTTGCATCCCTCTTAGCTCAGGTTAGGTTTAAGGTCTTCCATGATCCAAATCACCCACTCTTCTATGGGTTCTCTGATATTTTTATTGCACACACTCGTGCGCTCTTTTCAATAGCTCTCTTCCTCTGAGCTCCAATCTCATCCTCCCTTCCCTCTCTCTTTTATTTTTTTTGCACACATGACTTAGGCATGTTCTCGATCTATCCTTCTATTTATTTTGCCAGAAGGTAACTTGTGGGTCAATACTGGGGACCCATGGTGATCTTTCCTACTATACTCTAGCTGACTGCTTCCTATCCCTTCTGACAACACTCCATACTTCCATTCATTGGGGTGGTTGGTTGTTCAACTACCTGTTGAAATAATGTAACTGCGAAGAACATTCTTATTATTTTGTTATTGGATTAAATCCCCATTGTGGATTAATCATGTCATTATTATTATTTTTATTATTAGATTAATCACCATTGAGGATTAATCAAGTCGGTAATTGTATAAGGAACAAATCCCCTTTTGCGGATTGGTCATCGGACAATTACAATGTGCAGAATAAGAAGTCAGCCCCAACAGTTATAATGAAAGGGCCAGATTTAATTAAAGGTGGATTTACCCACCCAGAGTGAGAGGTCGGCCCTACCAGATGGTGACTCTTCACACGTGCCAGATTGATATAAANGCTGACTGCTTCCTATCCCTTCTGACAACACTCCATACTTCCATTCATTGGGGTGGTTGGTTGTTCAACTACCTGTTGAAATAATGTAACTGCGAAGAACATTCTTATTATTTTTTTATTGGATTAAATCCCCATTGTGGATTAATCATGTCATTATTATTATTTTTATTATTAGATTAATCACCATTGAGGATTAATCAAGTCGGTAATTGTATAAGG
Organism: Picea engelmannii; assembly: GCA_009831015.1. Taxonomy (NCBI): domain Eukaryota; kingdom Viridiplantae; phylum Streptophyta; class Pinopsida; order Pinales; family Pinaceae; genus Picea; species Picea engelmannii. Next base: position 41,770 of record ML799780.1, read on the forward strand.
AACAAATCCCCTTTTGCAGATTGGTCATCGGACAATTACAATGTGCAGAATAAGAAGTAAGCCCCAACAGTTATAATGAAAGGGCCAGATTTAATTAAAGGTGGATTTACCCACCCAGAGTGAGAGGTCGGCCCTACCAGATGGTGACTCTTCACACGTGCCAGATTGATATAAATAAGAGGCTAGC